>CAJQUW010011333.1:0-123326 GCA_907163375.1 Prostheceraeus crozeri | reverse complement strand
TTACAAGATTTTAGGTCGGAGCTCGCTCACCTGAAAAAATCCTAAGTGTCAGAGTGGCTTTGTATGGGTAAAATTTTGAAAATTTTCCAAAGTGTGGAATTTCGACCTGGGACCTTCACCAAAACATTTTTCATCAAATTTCACTGACCTCCCCCCCCCTCTGGACAGCTCGCTTCGATCTTGGCTTCTAGTGAACGGATTTTGTCGTGCAATAGCTCGTTTGAAAGCTAAGAGTGAGACAAATTCAGTGAAAGAAACGGCTTGTTCATATTTGTCTTCGTTTAGATGTGAGACGCCATTTAAGATTTTGGGAGACTGTCGAAAAACGACAGAGTTAGAATTTTGGACGTTTTGTGCTGTAGCGTCAAAACGAGGCATCGGATGAGAAAACGGAGGCCAGATTCGGATTCAGCGTGAAATTCTGCATCGGTATGGTGAGTTTCAAGTCAATCGGAGAGAAAAAGTTTCGCTGACGCCCCCCCCCCCCGGCACCGATCTTCCAACTTTGGTTCTAGAGATCGTAGAAAGTCGTGCAATATCTCGTTTGAAAGCTAAGAGTGAGACAAATTCACTGAAAGAATCGGCTTGTTCATATTTGTCTTCGTTTAGATGTGAGACGCCATTTAAGATTTTGGGACATTGGCGAAAAACGACAGAGTTAGAATTTTGGACGTTTTGTGCTGTAGCTTCAAAACGAAGCATCGGATGGGAAAACGGAGGCCAGATTTGGAATCAGCGTGAAATTCTGCATCGGTATGGTGAGTTTCAAGTCAATCGGAGAGAAAAAGTTTCGCTGACGCCCCCCCCCCCGGCACCGATCTTCCAACTTTGGTTCTAGAGATCGTAGAAAGTCGTGCAATAGCTCGTTTGAAAGCTAAGAGTGAGACAAATTCAGTGAAAGAATCGGCTTGTTCCTATCTGTCTTCGTTTACATGTGAGACGCCATTTAAGATTTTGGGAGATTGACGAAAAACGACAGAGTTAGAATTTCCCAAGAAACAGCTCCAGCGGGCGAATGAAGGCTCGGATTGGTAAACGGAGGCCAGATTTGGAATCAGCTTGATGTTATTGTCCAATGAGGATCATCATCCAATGAGAATCAAGCATTTCTATATAAATAGCGAGCCTTCCACAGTGAGAATCATTCCATCGTTGAATCGCACGAGTGACGGACGCACATTTTCTCTCTCTCTCTCTCTAGTTCCCTGTTCTATTATCCAACTAAAATGGTAAGTCGCTACTTTCCTCCCTCCCTTGAACGTAAACTTAATACAATATTTTCCATTTTCAGGCATCTACTCCATCTTCTGCACTAGTAGGACAAAATGGTGGTCAAACGTTACAAGGTTCGCTACGATCAGATCATCTACAACTGAGGCCAGTGGAAGAAACAACCAAGGTACATAATCCTACACCGCTACAGCGTAAATTTAAACAAGTCTTGCGTTATGACGATCATGGCGTAGTACTCCAAACGGGAATGCTCCCTTCCACGGATGTCAAGATAATGCACAATCAGTATGGGGACTACATACTGATCCCCGTGAGTCCGTACATTCGCCCCCAACTTGATATTATTGAGGAGTACGTGACATTAAATATGGACATTCCTACTCCTCTTGCTCAAGAGTGGAAGGCGAGAGATGACAAGGATACTCCCTATAGAAAGATTTGGGATGGTAATCACATTTGCCTACCGGTATCACATTGGTGCACTTACTATAAGAAGGAGGGAGATCATTCAACACCCATCACATGCGACGAGCTCGAAGAAGGTACTTGGGATATCCTTTTCAAAGTGAATGGGCTATATTATGGTCGGCATAAGGATAATAAAATAGCCTCTCTCTCCATGCATATGGAATCCATCCTATATATTCCAAAACCACCCAACGTGGACGACATAATTGATCAAATCCTTAACAGCAGTGGTACGAAGCGCAAGTCGGAGAAGAATGCTGCATCAAAACGCAAATCAAAGAAGGAGAATTACTAGTCCTTTCCTAACTCTACCCTATGACAATTCGCTTATGTGCTTTGAGTGTCGTAGACGTGGTCTTATTAGATACATTTTACTTCTTCGTTGCCATCATATCATTTGTGTATTTTTTCGTGAAAAGCATCGATGTAATTCTTCATTTTGTAATATGTTATAGAACGTTTCCTTAGATGTGTAAATTTCCGTTTTAGGCTTCTATCATCATTTTTATGGATTGTGAGGGTGAACCTGTACAGGAGCTCAGTGCTATTGCTATGAACAATTGGACATATCAGATTGTCAGTGTCTATCATCAACATGCCAACTGCAATCCCAATGTTGATCAATGGGCGAGAAAACACATTCATGGACTTAATGTGAAATATTTGCAAGACTATGGCTTTTCTTGTGAGAGTGCTCTTCTTATTGACTTTAAACGATGGTTAGCTGCTTTCAATGTTATACGCATCTTTTGTAATAATCCTGGTAAGGAGAGGAAAGTATTTACTAATTTAATCATTGATGATATTTTGCTCCCACCTTGGGATAGTAGAGTGAATCAACATTATCATGAAGTCACGAAACGTTTTAAGGATTTGTCTGTTCCTATTTTGTCTGTTCGTTGTAGTAGCTACGTTCATAACCAATGCTTCTTTCCTCCTTACCTCAGCACTGCCAAAGTCCTGTATGGTTATCATTGCTCGCTGTATGATAGTTACCAGCTGTATCTATTTTATCTCTTTCAAACCATTGATTTATAATGCATGCTTGTTACTGTTATTCAATAAATGTTACTATGAGAAGAGTTGTTTTCATGCAATGGATGGGTTAGATAAAGGGTGATCATGTCTTTCTCAAACGACTGCGGAACATTACATTTTCATAGGCAAAGTTTAAAAGGAGCTGTTCAAGATTATGTGATAAATTTTCATAAAGATGAGACCGACATCGAAGCAGTGGTCGATGATGCTAGCACTCTATTTCTAGAGTTAATGAATACATTCTCTGATAGCATTGTCATAGCGCGATTAGTTGCGAAAATTAAGTTTAGTCATTTTGGAAAGGAAGAGGTGGAAAGTCGCTCTTTCCATTTTGCTTCTTATTCAATGGAAGTGGTAGATCACCCCGAAGAATTTTTTAAAAGACATATGATAAAAATTGCTGAACGTCTTAACGCATTTAACCATCATGGTAGCAGTCTAGTGATTGAAGCGATTTCAGATATTCACATTCAACTTTCCATAAAGAAAAATTGAAAATGCAGTGGTACTTGATTGTAGCACAACTGGCTTTCGAGCTATGTCTGCTCACTCTCGAAGTATATTCCTTCTGTACATGTGTCTATTATTTAGAAAAGGCTAGCAAATTCATATCTTCAAAAAGACTTGCTATAGACATCAGTAACGGTGAAACTATGTGTTGTGATGTATGTAAGCGAAAGGATGGAAATGAAAAGCGCATCTTCAAGAGATGTAAGCATGCTTTTTGTCAACGCTGTTTCATACGTAATTGCATTCAACTTTGCAAATGTAACCACTGTGACATTGCTCATTTCGAGTGTCACTTATGTCGCAATAGTTAGTACCTATGCAAATGTGGTAAAGATAGGTTTTAGCAAAGACTAACACGGAAAATGGCGAAACGTAAAAGTCAAGTCTTCAAAGTTTTCTTCAGCCATTCAAGCTCTCCGACGAATGAAAGCAAATCAGCGATACAATGCTATACGACATGCCAACGATAAATTCATTCATGAAATTATTTCTCATGTGAGAAAGTTGAGGACGAAGAAATTAGCGCCAAAACAACGAAAGTTACTTAAGCGATATGCTACGAAATTGCGTTTCATCTCCAATCCTAAAGTCACCCTTCAAAGAAAGAGGAAAACTCTAACACAAAAGGGCGGTTTCCTTTCAGCAATACTTCCAATGATAGCTCCTGCCGTGGGCAACCTATTGGGAAATATCTTTGGCTCTAAGCGTTAATTATGCAAATGTTGAGTCTCAAAGTAATAAAATGGATTTCAGACTTCAATGTGATAAAGTTCTGACTGTATCAGGTCCATCTCATGCAGGTAAAACTGTTTTCACGCTGAATTTATTGGATAAAAGAAGGGAGTTGTTTAAGGAACCT
This sequence comes from Prostheceraeus crozeri, assembly GCA_907163375.1. Classification (NCBI taxonomy): domain Eukaryota; kingdom Metazoa; phylum Platyhelminthes; order Polycladida; family Euryleptidae; genus Prostheceraeus; species Prostheceraeus crozeri. The sequence continues at coordinate 119,218 of CAJQUW010011333.1, read as the reverse complement.
ATCAATCGAGTGATTTGGTGTTATGGTATTTATCAACCGTCGTTGTTTCAGGAATTGCAAAGTCGCAACTTTATTCGACATGAAGGAATTATTCCAGTGGATAAACTTCAGTCTAATGATGTTGTTGCATTGGATGATTTATTAAAAGAAAGTAAGAATTCAAAAGATGTTACAGATATGTTCACTCGTGCAGCACATCATAAAAGGTGTTTTATCATCTATATCACACAAAATTTGTTTCCTGATGGAAAAGAAGCTCGTACACGAAACCTGAATACACACTATTATGCTATTTTCAAGAATCCGCGAGATAAAAGTCAATTTGAAATTTTAGCGCGACAAGTTGCACCCAGAGGATCAAAAGCCTTAATTGAAATTTTTCAAGCAGCTACTGAAAAACCATACGGTTACTTATTCATTGACTTTACGCAAGAGTGTCCGGAAGAATTTAGATTTCGAAGTGATATTTTGAAAACTCCCATGATTATCTACAAACTATGAGTTCTTATTCTCGCATGATTGTTATTCCTCAGGATGAATATGTACAATTGACTGCCATGCAGCAAGTAAAGCAACCTCTTGCAAATCAAATGTATAGGAAAGAAATAGATTATCAGCAAAATGTTCACATCAAAGATCCACATCGTGCTGTATTATTACAATCGGAAACTGTTGAGCAATTGAAAAACTTGAAGAATAAGATGCGTGACTCTGTATCGACTGCTACACCTTTAGCATCTCGCGCACATGCCATATCTCTTTTCAACAGTATTGAACCCCATCTCAATGTAAATGATAGAGGAGAAATCATTACAGATGAAAATAAAGTGATTGATGCTTCACGTTATGAAGACTTGATTCAGTATGCGACACGTAGAAAGCGCCGTCAGGGCTATGTTCCACCTGGTTGGTCATACTTTCTTAAACTATTGAAAAAGCATAATGTGCCAAAATTTGCTTTAAATAATGAGACATTGAAAGAACTTGATTCAACAGTGGCTACTGCTCCAATGCTTCAGACGATGAAAATGCCAACAAATTGGTTTAAGACGTCACCTGCTACATCCCCTCCCACACTCACTAAGCAAACAAGAGGAAGAACTCGACGTAGATCTACATCATCACTAAAACTAGTAAAAGGAAAACGTAAAACAGCTCCTCCTAGGAAATACATGTTCTCAGACTATTAATATGAAGCAGATGTGTTGCTTGCAATGTAATGAGCCGCCAGAGATGAATGTCGTTGTCACTTGCACTTGCTGCGCCAGCTCTCACAATGAAACCCCTAAGCAATGTGAACACGATTGCAAAACCGCTAAAGCTAAATGCTGCAGTTGTTTTAAATGTAGAAAGGCAAGAAACCAAAAGGATGAGAAGGAGAAAAAAGAGTCAGTCGTCATCGACTGAACGTTTGAAGTCAATCTATTATGATGTAAAACATCCGGCAGGATTTGCATCTATCAAGAAATTATCAAAAGCGAGTGGTCTTCCACAATCACAAGTGAAACGATGGTTAAAGGGTCAGGCTACCTATACACTCCACAAACAAGCGAAAAAGAAGTACCGCACCCGCCATTATATTGTTCATGACATCGATGAACAGTGGCAAGCAGATTTGTGTGATGTTGCCTCCATTTCAAAACATAACTCGGGCAATAATTTTATTTTAACCGTCATTGATATTTTCTCGCGTTATGCGTGGGCTCAACCTTTAAAAACTAAAGAAGGGAAAGGAGTAGCAAAAGCATTCCAAACAATTTTTCGAGAAGGTCGCATTCCAAAAAGAATTCAGAGTGATCAAGGAAAGGATTTTGAAAATCAGCATGTGACAAGATTATTTGAGAGGCATGACATTGAGTTGTTTAGTGTAAAGAGTGCTTATAAAGCTGCACTCGTTGAACGTTTTAATCGCACATTAAAAAATCGCTTGTGGCGACATTTTACTGCCAACTTGACACAAAATTGGACAAAGGTTCTACAAGATACACTCCATGCCTACAATCACTCTATCCATCGTTCTATTGGACTCAGACCAGTAGATGTAAATGCTGACAATGTAGATAAAGTGCGCGAATCATTCCAACGTAAACGCACTCATGTGAAAAGTGATGTGAAAATTGGCGATAAAGTTCGTATCTCAAAAGTGAAAAGTGTTTTTGCTAAAGGGTACCTCCGAATTGGACAGAGGAGGTATTTACAGTATCAAGGATTAATCAAAAAGACTCTCCGACCACCTACAAGTTGAAAGACTACGATAATGAAGAAATTGAGGGTAGCTTTTACCGCGATGAGATTGAGGTAGTCACTGAAAGTGAAACATATTTGGTAGAGAAAATCATTCGATGTAAAAAACGGCAAGGTGAAGAATGGTGTCTTGTTAAATGGACTGGTTATCCTTCAAGTATGAACTCTTGGATGCGTCGTGCTGACATCTTTCATCTAAGTGATCGACAGTGATTCATGCAAAGTTGTAACTAACAATGTTTAGGGTTTGAGCTATGAATCCAACTGCCTCATTTTATTCACGACCCTCCTATGTAAGTGGTGGAGGACATTTACATCGGCGCTCGCCGCCAACGTGGAGGTAGCATGCTTGGTGCACTGAAATCTGTTGTAGCACCTCTCATATCCAATGTCGGTAGATCTTTAAAACGAAATGTTTTAAGTAATGCCGTTGGCTTTGCTGGTGATGTTGCTAGTGATCTTTCCAGAGGTAGAAGTTTTAAGAGCAGTTTGTTGAATCGTGGGAAGGAACGCGGTTTAAAAACATTGAAGCAGACCTTTGCTGGTGTTACTCAAGGAAAGAAATCACCTAAACGAATGAAAAAAGGAAGGAGGAAACATCGCGGAGCTGGTAAGGTGCGATCTTCAGTCAAAAGGCATTCACGCAAACGTCGTAGAGGCTCTAATCATTCATCAGGCGCCTAACGACGACGCTGCTATAACTTCTAATCATGGAGTGTAAAACTTCCGGTTTTTGTTTGTTCGATCAACAAGCCATACAGACAGATATTCTTAGTTCAAGTATTGTAGATTATCATCCTCGAACAGCTGAGAATGCTGGCCCCATTGAATTTGTTATTCCTGGTGGTAGTGATGACTACATAGATTTGAGTTATGCGATGCTTGATTTGAGGTTTAGAATTCAGCAACCAGATGGAACTGCTATTGACGATACACATAAAGTTGGACTCAACAATTTACCATTGACTACATTACTTCGCGATGTTTCTCTAACGATTGGAGAGCAGCAGGTGGAAGGTGGTCAAAGCGATTATCCCTATAAATCATATTTCAATCATGTATCACAGTTTCATCCAGCAGCACAAAAAAGTCATATGGAAGCCATGGGATGGTACAGAGATGAAGCAGGAAAATTTGATGTTGAAACAAACAGTGGCTTTGTAAAGCGATCTGCTATGATTAAAGATAGTAGAGTATGTCAGCTATATGGTCCGCTGAATTTAGACTTCTTTAGACAGTCAAAGTTTTTACTCTGTAATACCAGCATGCGACTCAAGCTGACATTGAATAAGCCTGAATTTGCCCTGAATGCATTTGCTAAAGTTGACAATTTTAGAATTCATGTGGAAGATATTGCACTTTACATTCGTCGAGTAGTACCGAATCCAAGTGTCATTAGAGGACATGCTGAAGGTCTTAACCGCCAAAATGCCATTTACCCCGTTCAGCATACAAAGCTTCTCACCTTTACAATTCCTAAAGATCAAAAGAGTTTCATGAAAGATGGCCTCTTTCCATCGGAAGCACCGAAGCTCCTCATGGTGGCAATGGTTGAAAATGACGCATTTAATGGTAATATAAAGAAGAATCCTTTCAATTTTAAACACAGTCAGTTAAGTGAAATTGCTTTACGTGTAAATGGTGTGAGTCATCCTGGTCCACCCTACAAACCAGATTTTGCTGCGGATCAATTTATGCGCAGTTATGTTGATTTTATGGATGTCTTTGGCTTTTACAATACGGATGACACCAACGGACTGACTATGAAAGAGTTTAAGAGTGGATATACTATTTATGCATTTGATTTGACTGCTGACAGCGATATTAGTGCACCCTATCGTCAAGCGAACGTGCCTCATAATATTCGTTTGGATTTGACGTTCAAAAGAACACTACCTGAGACGATCAATGTATTAATTTATGCAGTCTTCGATTCAAACATTGAAATTACAAAGTATCGTGACGTGATTCTTCAGTATAATCGTTAATGAGTTGGTTGACTGCTGACGATATTAAGACTAAAGTGCAGCGTAATGCAGACGAAGCGACGTTGAAAGCTTTCGATAATGTCTATTCACTCGATACCTTACCACCTGCAGTAAATCACTATCCCATCTTTATTGTGCTAAACACTCATTCGCAGAATTTAGGCGGTGAGCATTGGAAAGCGATCTTTATTGGAGAAGACCGACGTGGTGAACTATTTGACTCTCTTGCTCAACCTCCAAATATACCAACACAGCAGTGGTTGAGAAAACATACGCGTCAATATCAGCGAAATGAACGCATACTACAACATCCACTTTCATCAACGTGTGGTGCTTTTGTACTGTACTTCATCTTAAAACGTTTACATGTATCTCGATTTGCATCTATTATTCAAAACTTTTCATGTAATCCATCCTCTAATGAAAAAATGATTTGTAAGTTCTATCATGATTTGAAATAAAAACATCATGTTGGAAAAATTGTTTTTTATTTTACAATCCGCTGGGTACGTACATACTCAATGAGATAGTCTAGGATCACATTTGCTTGTACATGAGATTTTAGTCCAGTAATGATCACTTTACTATTATGAAAGATTGCCACATGCACAGGTAACCAACAACTAATGAGAGCTGCAGGAAAAAGTTCGGGTTCATAACACAAATTGTAACTGCTGGTACGAATCTTCAAAAATGATAGACTGTCACTCAATTGAGTAGAGATCACCATATTGTCCACAGTCAGATTCGACATCACACACCTCTCCCTCTTCCATATCCGACGTAGTATTCTCTGTAGCTCTAAGCGCATTGACTGCGCCGATGAATGAGAAAGGGCGCCGAGAATCTGTACAGTCCCATTTGGGAAGAGTTGAAGATTCCGTGAATTGTTCATCTTCACCACTAACATTTGAGGACGGCCCGGGTAATACTTGCTGTTTGGAAGGTGTTGGTGTAATGTTGTGAGATCGATTTTGGTGTAGAGTCTGAAGCGACGGAGAATGTTGACGATGGTGTAGCGATGGCGCTTCATGATGAAAGAATGAGTAAATTGAGCGATGTACCTTCCTTTTATACTTTTCCCAACTACCTTGATGAAATGTGAAGTTAGTATGAAGTTGGGAATGATAGAGTTGAATTCGCCGATTGTTGACGCGCAGCCAGATGCGATTTCCAATACGTGAATGTCTTTTCATATAGAAGTATTTCAAGTCCTTCATGATATGATGTAGAGATTGAAAATGACGATAAGATAAAGCAAACTCTCTTCTCACATTTCCAGTTGAATCTTTGAAATAGACGTTTCGATCATGATCCGTTTCAATACGTTGTAGGGAATCTAATTTCCAACTCATGGTGCGTGATAGTCATGTCTGATGAAGATTTGCATAGTAGGGCGATGAACTCACGACGAATAAATGTCATGATGGAGCGATGTATATATCTTCTATACTTCTCCCAATTGTATTTGCGAAATGAGAAACAGTTTGCGGAATGAGAATGGTAGATTTGAATTTCATTTCTGTAATGTTGAAGCCAAACTTGATCACCCAAGGAGATGAATCTTAATGTTTCAAAATATTCCAAACCCTCATGATATCATTGAGGTTGACAAATTGTCGCCATGTTAATGTAATTCCTCTTGATGTATGACCATGAGAATTTTTGAAATGTACGTTTCCATCACGATCAACTCTGATATATTGTAGAGAGTTCAAAATCCAAGTCTTCATGATGTTATGCAAAGTTGCAGATCAGCAATATAAAAATGTCGTTTTATCATATTTTGCTTAGCAATGCGGCTACAAAGAGATTTACTAGTAATCGAGCCGCACTCTTTTCTACTCCCATTGATCATGCACAACAGCTAAATGGAAATTGGGAAGTGGGTGTCACTCAACTTGTTTATAGCAACTGTGTCTATACTTTTGATCATGAGGTGATGACTATTAATCTGAGGCGTACAGCTGCTTATCAATGTGAAAAGGGGTGCCGAGTATACATTCCACAGTGGCCAAAGAAAGATCTCTTATCATGTAAAAAGTTTATATATGATTTCTTGAATAAAGCGAGTAAACATATTGTCCAATTTACTCCGCACAATGATGATTATAATTATGTACATCATGTAGTTGAGAAAGATTGGATTGTTGGTTTAAGTCCAAGTTTAAGAAATGATTTAGGTTACCTCGCTAGCGCCTTAACAAGCTATGATAATTTTAACGTTAATTACCACATAAGTGGTCATAAACAGTTAATATATCGAGAGGAAGCTTATTATGTAGATCTTATTCCAAGAAATGAGAAGACGTTGGTGAAGAAGATTGTGATTCAGCCAAGAAAGACAAACATGACTCCTGAAACATTATTGAAGAAATTTAATTATCTCCTTCGAGTTGATGGCAAACAAGTGGCAACATTGACTTATATTAAATCATCTAATCATATTGCAATAAGCAAATTAAATGATGATGATCTAGTATTAGTTTGTTCAAAAGATTTTCATCAGTTCTTACGACATCGTTCTGCAGCTGTTCATGGAAAATCTGATATGCAACATTTACCATGTGAAAGGTCAAATCAATTTGATACAGAATGGACCGTATCTTTATACAGAAAGTGTGTAGAGCCTTTAGGTGGTATCTTACATGAAACAAGAGTGTTGATGCCTCGCATTATTACTTCGGTTAAATTGGTTGTAGATTATTTAAATGAAGTGATTAATGAGCAACATATTTCATTTTCTGAAAAAGAAGGTACTTTGTCTCTCACTATAAGTGGAAAAGGTATTGAACTAATTATGGATAAAACTCTAATGGACATTTTGGGTTTTGATCAAAATATCTTTAAAAGTGGTACTGTAACCAAAGCTAGCGCAGACATGTCGCTATCGCGTCGTATTAACTATTTTCAGATATATTCCAATATTGGTGAAGATGTACGTGTGGGAGATGTTGAAGCTCCATTGCTAGCAATGATACCATACCAGCCAAAAAGCTGCAGTATTTTATCTGAGCATACTTTCAAGAAAGTGCATTATACAAAGCTGAAATCAAACTACATCCCACAAATTGATATTGCCATTAATGACGATGCTGGTGCGTTGATTCCTTTTCATAAAGATGCTGTGACAAGTATCACACTCCATTTCCGAATGAAGAGTTAATGCAAACGTATGCTAATATATTTTTTCCAATGTGAATAATATGGAAAGTGAAAATAAGGACTCGTTTCTAATCTACTTGCCCAGTAATGCTTCTATGAATAAATTTCCCAAAAATAAACCATCAGACTATCGAGTAGAATTAAATCGCCCACTGCATTTAGAAGGTGAATGGGAGGTTGGCGTTTCTAGTATTTGCTATGATAGCAATATTCAGAATGTGAATGATTTGGAAGAAATGATATTGACTCCTCGCACCCATGATGGAATAACGATGAATAATGCATTTCAGTTCCCATACAATTTAACATCAGATGGAAAGTGGAACTATGAATGGATTCAGATAAAATCAGATTCTTATGAACCATTTGGGAATGAGAAAATTATTAAGGCATTCAACAGTGGTAATACTTCCATCATGAAGAATAAAAATCAGAAAGCGTATGAATTTACTATCTATCATTGGAGTGGGAGACAGTTCCTCCGCTTTCATTCTTTTACTAAAGGTCTTACGCTGAGGTTGGATAATGAATTCTATCCACATCTTGGTTTTGGTCATGGACTACATCTAACATCAATTGCTACTGCAAATGTTAAAAAAGTTTATTCAAATCGAATCAACAAATTTCATTATAGATTTAAAATATTTGATGAAGATGTTGTAGAATGCGAAGAACGCATCATTTTGAAAAACCGTGGTGTTCAACCTTTATCACTTATTGAGTTAGTAAAACGATGGAATGAGACTGTGGGTAAGAAGTATGGAGAGAAAATTATGGCGGACAAAAATAAGTTGGTTATTCAGAAATATAATGACAAACTTACAGTTTATTTCTCTCCAACCTTGCGTCATTTTGTAAGACATTATACACCTATTATTGGAAGCGGTGTGGTGTATGCTTCTCATGAATATCACACTAAAGCTGATTCAGTTAATGATGAATGGTGGGTGGACATCTATGGCGATCGCATCAAGAAAATTTACCAGTCTTATGAAGAATCTAAAGTTGCTATTAATATAATGCCGCGTCTATATCATACAGTTGAAAGCTTCATTCATGTAGTAAATCCTTATATACAACAGAAGTTGAAGCATGTGATGAAAAGTAAATATGATGTAAAGACACACCACATTTCGTTTTCAATTGAAAATCAACGCGTTGTTCTGAAACTGGGTGATGACATTCAATGTCAATTGAGTAAAAATTTGAAAAAACTCTTTGGCTTTTCAATGCTACAAACAGTGTTTGCTGCTGCGCATACGATTGGTATAGAAACACCAATGACACTTGATAAACATGAACAGCACCTTTACATTCAAAGTGATTTGATTCTACCTATTTCTGTTGGTGAGAAAAAAGAATACATTTTACGCGATTTCATTCATGATAAAGACGCTTCATATGGAATAGTCGAGAAGATGTTTGAATCTATTTTCTATCATCCCGTCGTCAAACAAACTATACCCTCTATTGCTATCAAAATTACCAATGGTTTACAAGAGTGCATCCATGTGAAAGATACTAAATCCCTCGTAACTTTAGTGTTTCGGAAAACAAAGTGAAGTCATTGTGATATGTTTATTGAAATAAAAATATGTGTATGAAAAAGTCTTTTCACAGATATAGGGGAATGGGCTGACTGTAGGCATATATTCACAAGGAAGAAACGATCTCATGCGATACATAAAACAACCATGTATATCTACAAAAAGCAACATCAAAATACTGAGTTGAAGTTGATTATGTCAATACATCTCCTGAATGTGGTAGCGTGAGTTTTATTCTTTTGGGTGGTGGTATGTTTGTGTCAGGATGTCCATGTGGAAGAGATGTGTTATGTCCTATCCAACACCTCTTATCCTCCCATGCTGAAAGTGCTCGTTTCTTGAACGTGTACGTTTTCACAGTATGAACTTGAGATTTTAAGATTGTCATATTGACAAACGTTATATTTTTATTTTTATAGGCCTTCTTATAGGAGCGATGTTTCATTTTATGAACAATGGATTTTGATATACCTTTAGCACGCTTAATACTATCTGCACATTCTTTTAATTTCATGGAATACATTTTAGGACGGAGGAGAATCATTTCATCTATTTCCTTTCCTGCTGTTTCATCCTTAAAACAACCAAGTTTGGCTTTATTCTGTATGGAATAGAGTGGATGAGTGGGATTGTAGTTAGATGTGTCGAAATATTTTTCTAATGACTTGCCTACTTCATTAAAATTTAAATCTTTTTGAGTGGTAATTCCTAAAAAGAAACTATCTGTATCACCACCCAGCAAGCGAACCTCTTTTACGAGAGGGCATGGTTTTAATATTTTGTAGAAGAGTTGATACATTTCAAGCTTGGAATAATCTAAAACGGCTTGCCCAATATAGATGGGTTTGCACAACTCAACTTCTGATTTTATCATTTTAACACCTACAAGATCCTCATCGATGATGTCTCTATCAATGAAAAGAGGTGATGAGGTCAATTTGTGATATTGTTGTTCATCAACGACTAGTTTGTAGTTCATAAGTTTTCTAACATCCTCCATGGTCTTTCCGAAAAGACTGTTATTCTTATATTTATAAAAATCCTTTTCAAAATTATTTTGGGCGAGTGCACGTTTTTGACTGTTACTATCTATGTAGGGTTTGAGGAAGGCTTTCTGTCTAAATTTGATAATGCGGTGAACTGACTTTAGAAGCATGCCCATTTCTAAATAGAATTTTAGTATGCAGAAGTGTACGAGATAATTTTTCTTATCATATTGGGTGAGTAAAAGTTTGCGGCATGGTTTGTACCTTGGCTGTCCACACTCTGTTAAGTTATTATGAAATTGTGACATGAATGGTGAAAACATATCTTCAGTCACTTCACCAGATTCAGGTGCGAGTGGGAAATCAGCAGTTTTATTTTTAATGCTATTTGGATAAATCAAATCCACTTCAAAATAATATCCCCAATCACCTTCATCTGGAATCTTCAGTATGTTTGAAGGGTTGGAGTAATACTCAAGCTCATCTTGATTTAACCAACTAAACTCGGAATGAGGTAGTGGTTTAGACAGTGAACTGCCATATAAATTATTTTGGTCATAGTACTTTAGGTGGATATGATCATCACCTACTGTTTCAGATTTCATATGATGTTTATTTACAAATGTGAGACCACCGCGTATTCCGCGCTCAAATATATTATACATCTCCGGGTCTTGTAAGAGATGAATGGTCTCACCAGTCATTTTAAAGGCTGATTTAAAGGACATGGTTGGTAGACTGACAAAGTGGACAGGATCTAATTTGTCTTCTTCTAATGCCACTCGTCGAAATTCCTGAAAGACATCAGCCAGCAAAATGACATCTAATTCTAAGTAAGCGATCATATAATCGCCAAACGTTTTACATTCAAATTTTAACCATGCCTCTTGAGCATGTTCATAGTCCTCTACTGGACAATCTTCACCCGTCAAATCGTTTTTGAATTTGTCAATGGAAGGAAGGGTTGTTTCATTTAGTTTAGACATTGAGCTAAAATACGCATAAGGAAAGACTCCTTTGCGAGTGATTATTTCATCCGTTAAGTTTGGATAGTGTTTCTTCAAAGTTTGACTATGGGGAAGAAACTTGAGATTTCGAACGAGAGAAGCTAGTGACGCTGACATGAATTGGAATGAATCTAAAAATTTTATTTCGAAGAAGACTGTCTTATTTTCTTTAGTTTTATCTACTGGTACTTTTGCTGTCATTGCCATGAATTTTTCTCTCGTTTGTGCTATTACATTAAACTGCCACGATTTCATCTGGCTCAACCCTCCTTTTATGAGCATATGACTGTCATAGCCCTTAAAGTTATGAAAAATGACGGGTAGTACACGACGTCTCAACCTAAGTGAAAAGTTACATTTGGAGCAGAGTGCGTTTCTAAATTTACCAGTGATGTGATCATGATCACGCACTTTCTTAATTTTATCGTCATCAAACGTTTTATGACATTTAGGACAGGATGTGCAACTTTCAAATTTTTGTTTGTCTTCATCTGTCATATGTAGTGACTTACGCTGCAATTGGGAATCATATGATTGTTGAAATTTAGCAGCTTTATCGCAAAATTCTAGAAATTTTGAAATGCAATCTTCACCTTGCCAAGTATGCATTTTGTTTTGTCTATTCCTAAAGTGGTCATGCCATACTTCATAGCAGGAAATGGCTGCTGGCTTGTGGATGATATCATCAATGTAGCATTCTATGTCTGCGTAAATGACACGCAGGGGACTTAATTCGTCACCATTATCCCTATGTGAAAATATTTTATCTTTGGGCATGCGTTCCATTTGTAATTTACCTCGCTTGCACCATTCATAGTGAGTTTCAAATTTATCTTTACTCCAAAAGGAGCGGATGCAGCGGTCGCATACAAAATGTTCACCTCTTTTAGAGTGCCCCAAGTGAGTGTACAAGCGAGAGATTTTGGGAATACCACAGTAGTGCCATTCCTCGCTATCATCTTGTTTTACTAATAAGAGGTTGACTACACGTTCATAACAAGTTGAACGTGAATTATAGCGGGCACCCTTCAACCCCTTCTCCCACACGTGAACGACAATTTTAATCTTATTATGTTTTTCGAACGTTTCTACATCTTTGATTTTCATGTTGTTACTATCACAACCTTCAAAGTCTAGTTCATCCTCCCACTGTCTATAGCTATAGGTATGATTTCGATTCGCGTTGATATCATTATAGTGAAGGATGGATAGGACTGCATATTTGAAACACTGTGATTTACAATCGACATTGATGACAGCTTTCTTATTATACAACGTTTTTGGTAGTTTAAATGTACCTCGAGCTGCATGACTTTCTAATAGTGAAATTTTGAATATGGCTGAGTCCACACCATCAAAAATGAGAGCGCTGTCGCGTTGATTGAATTTATCTACATTTGATTTTAAACATTGAATGTGAAAATTTAGCCAAGACTCGCAGTCTACAACTTCGGTTGCGGAAGAGGAAGGAACATGAAACTGTATTCTCTCCGTCACTTGACCCGTTTGAAAATCTATCTTAATATATTTTAGTTTAAGGTAGATGAGCGCCTTCATTCTAAAATTGTCTAAATTGTTGAAGAGCGCTTCGATAATGTTTGAATTTTGAAGGAGCCACTCAGGAAAATCTACTATTTGAGTATTGGACTCCATGCAGTAGTCGCGTACTAAATTATTATGTGAAACATTAATGAGGGAGATGGTAGAGGTACCGTTGGTGTAGTGATCATTTGCATGCGTGTGTTGAAGTCTGTGCGAAGATCGCTGAAAGTGACTATCAAAAGAAAGAGGGCACAAATCGCAAGGAAAGGAGATGTCATCGTCAGAATCGACTTCACCTCCGGAGATTGACGCCGCTTTGCGTTGACACACACGTTGTTTGATGTGTCGAAGGAGACTGTGCTTCCTTGTAAACATATGTCCGCAGTCGGCACATTCCCACTCGTTGCCTTGTCGCGAGAGTCCTGAGCTGGAACTCACATCACCTGAAAGAAATCATTCTTTCATCTCTGTTCAAGTCTCAGTGTATTGTTACAACCTACCTTGACTCAACAACTCTAAACTTTCCTCGAGAAGGGAGGGTGTTGGTGATGAAGTTGATGCCTGAAATTGAGGAAGATGCTATTAGCCACACGTTTGAGGGAGATGAGTGAAGAAATTTTCAACTTACCATTTCAACGAAATTATGTTTCAGCTTGATACTTCAACAAGATAGAGACTTCACTCAAATAATACGTCTCAAATTTGGAATTCACTTGTACGCCTCAAATAATAACAGAATTCGCTAGACAACAGTTCACTTATGCGTCTCAAAGACAGAGTGAAATGACACGAATGTCACTTTACATATATACTTTCATATTCATCATTCATTGGCTGTTCATTCTGATTGGTTGCTTGTTGATACTTAAGAATTAGAAAACATTTCAAAGTTATTATTCACAGTCAACATGACAAGCCCTCCGACAACACCAAACACAAAATTCTCTTCTCCATCCTCAACACCAAACGCTCCAACGAAGGTAGAGAAGGTGTTATTACCAGCGGACAACGAAGAGAGTGTATGTGAGAAGGAGTGTCCCGACTTAACAGGCGTGAGGTGGAAGTATCTCCAGTACGATACTGACGATGTGATGGAGATCACCAGCACGAAATTCCTCCACCAATTATGGGAGTGGTACACCCCTAACTCCCAGCCACGAACTATGGAGGAGTGGGAGTATATTGACAAAGTGAGGCTCGCAGTGGAAGAACGATTAAAGCAACTGAACTGTTTTTGCTATCTATGTGAAGCCAGACTCTGGGACGATATTGACGATGAAGACCTTTTGAAATACATGCCATAATAAATTTTTATTTCATATTATCTTTGCTTTCATACTGACGTACTTGAATGGGGCTTCAGTGGATGATTTAACCATGTATACTTTTTCATTTGGAAATAGTAGCACGCTTAGTCTAACTTGTAAATCTTAAAACATTTCATATGGACGATGATGATAGATGAAATAGTGTCAAATAAAATTAAGATAGCTTACACTTCTGATACAGGGATAGCAATCGACTGCGATCCATGTGTAAAGAGCTTGTTAGACTACGGATGGGCTTAAGTGGATGATTTAACCATGTATACTTTTTCATTTGGAAATAGTAGCACGCTTAGTCTAACTTGTAAATCTTAAAACATTTCATATGGACGATGATGATAGATGAAATAGTGTCAAATAAAATTAAGATAGCTTACACTTCTGATACAGGGATAGCAATCGACTGCGATCCATGTGTAAAGAGCTTGTTAGACTACGGATGGGCTTAAGTGGATGATTTAACCATGTATACTTTTTCATTTGGAAATAGTAGCACGCTTAGTCTAACTTGTAAATCTTAAAACATTTCATATGGACGATGATGATAGATGAAATAGTGTCAAATAAAATTAAGATAGCTTACACTTCTGATACAGGGATAGCAATCGACTGCGATCCATGTGTAAAGAGCTTGTTAGACTACGGATGGGCTTAAGTGGATGATTTAACCATGTATACTTTTTCATTTGGAAATAGTAGCACGCTTAGTCTAACTTGTAAATCTTAAAACATTTCATATGGACGATGATGATAGATGAAATAGTGTCAAATAAAATTAAGATAGCTTACACTTCTGATACAGGGATAGCAATCGACTGCGATCCATGTGTAAAGAGCTTGTTAGACTACGGATGGGCTTAAGTGGATGATTTAACCATGTATACTTTTTCATTTGGAAATAGTAGCACGCTTAGTCTAACTTGTAAATCTTAAAACATTTCATATGGACGATGATGATAGATGAAATAGTGTCAAATAAAATTAAGATAGCTTACACTTCTGATACAGGGATAGCAATCGACTGCGATCCATGTGTAAAGAGCTTGTTAGACTACGGATTTGGCTTTAAGTGTGATTTTTTACCATGTTTTTTTTTTTCATTGGAAATAGCACGCTTAGTCCTTAACTTGTAAATCTTAAAAGTGTGTTATGTTGCGTGTGGCGCGTGAGTGTCCTCCCATTTCATTCCATTCATCAATTCGTCTCATTGATAGAGACAGGTAGAACTCATGGTTCTCATAACGTATGCAATGGAAAGTTTTAGGCAACCTTCGACAGTTGGCTAAATGTCGCCCTGGCGCGAATGCATACTACGTTGAGACAGAGGCAATCACTTGCAAACATGACGCAGAGAGGTTTAACAAGATTGACCATTGCCGAATGTCCCTTGCGGTATACATAGCTACGGGTTTCACCGCCGCCCTTTACAGGAACGCCCGTCGAAAGGAAGTATTACACCGAACTTCATTTGCAACGTTCAAGTTGACTGATAGCAGATTCAACTTAATGATAGTATTCGCCAGTCCGAAGACTGCCCAGGGCAAACCGCGAGGAGGTTCTATCATGTCTTGCCCCATGGTGGCCCTTAAGAGAGCCGATGGTTCGTTCTCGGGGTGTGAATTTGACTATTGGCTGGAATAGTCAATGGGTATGACGGTTAGGTTGTCATAGACCCTATACCGCCGAGGTCGTACTGGTGCATCTGGCACCTTTCGGATGCGGGTGGTTTTAGGAGTCCACACCTCATCCGTCCAAACGATGCTCTTGATCTTCCCCTTCTTCTCATCCTCTTCATCCCACTCGTCGAGGATGATGAACTCGGGAATGGCGTTGTCTTCATCGATGAAGACGGGAATGTTGTCGGCAGATGTCGCTTCCATCGTGACTTCAAATTGAATGAGAAGCGCTACAATCTTCTGGCTTATATAGGGTTTTCAACAATGAATTGCTCAACAGCGAATCAGAATGCTTCAGGGATAGCAATCGACTGCATAATGTTCAAGTTGACTGATAGCAGATTCAACTTAATGATAGTATTCGCCAGTCCGAAGACTGCCCAGGGCAAACCGCGAGGAGGTTCTATCATGTCTTGCCCCATGGTGGCCCTTAAGAGAGCCGATGGTTCGTTCTCGGGAGTAACGTCATCTTACACCCTACCAATTCTGCTGAGAGAGTCTTTGACTCTCTCTTTGGTAGCACTGTCGACTTCCACACTAACTGGTACATGGCTAAAAAGTGGAATGTAGCGCCATTCCGTTGGATTGACAGCAGTTGCTGTCATCGGATTGCCAATCCGAGCAAGATTATTAAAAACTCTGTCTTGCTCCTCTAGCCTGACAAACTCCTCAAATAAATTTCGCGGCCTTAACTGCGGTCCGCGAGGAGAGCTGACTTGACTGTTCGGCGTCTGCATGATTGAAATGAAATGAAATGAGAGGCAGTGGTTTATATACCCCTCTAACACGATGCAACGTTCAAGTTGACTGATAGCAGATTCAACTTAATGATAGTATTCGCCAGTCCGAATACTGCCCAGGGCAAACCGCGTGGAGGTTCTATCATGTCTTGCCCCTAGGTGGCCCTTAAGAGAGCCGATGGTTCGTTCTCGGGAGTGCATTGATGGGGTGGTGAAGGCGGGCAAAGATCTGCAATGAAAATGATATGTATTAGAATAGGATATACTATCTTATTTACTTTTCACTTACCAAGTTAGCCATCCTTTGGCAGTCTCGCGCGCTTCCGAATAGAAAATTTGTGCAAGTGACCGCGCATTCGTAGGCTGGCATGCAAACATTTCTTGGTCGGATGGCCGTTGTAACAAATTATTGACTCGTCTAAATTCTGGTTTACGAGTACTTCGCCGGCCAAATGATTATCCCAAATAGGGATGTGAAACTCAAACAAACGATCCTCATTCACACGTTCCCACTCATCCCTCATGCGCTCCAACTTCTCATACGCCTGCCTCTCATCACCCCGCCGAGCCACAGTCCTCTCCAACTCAACATTCCTCGCTCTCAACACACTCATCTCCTTCATCATCTCCTCAAACTTCGCTTCTGCATCTTGCATTCGTCTCTCCGCAGCACTCGCCCTCTTCTCACACTCATCATTCTTCTCTTCCAACTCTCGCGTCTTTTTCTTCAAATCAGTCACACTACGCCTCATTCTAATATTTTCATCCGCTACCTCCTTCGACTTCAGTTCCTTCTTTTTCAACTCATCCAACTCCTTCACAACTTCATCCTTCACTTTCTTCAAACTCTCATACTTATTAACCAACAAATCATGCGCCATCTGCTGCGAAACATGCCTCTTCTCTTCATCCTTCAACCACCTCGCCGACTGCACACGAATCCCACAACTCTTCACTTTTGGGGAAGATGAGCTCTTCGGGGGGTCGGTGATGACAATGTTTGACACCTCCGACGACGAAGAGCTCAACTTCCTCACACGCTTCCTCACACGCTCCCTATCTAAATCCACATCATCCTCATCATCACTCTCAAGCACTCTCTTTCGCTCAATCTCACCCTCCAACGACGCAACCGCTCTCGCCAACTCATCATTCTCAACAACATTCTCAGCCTTACCCTCTCGCTCGATCGCCAACATTCGCTCCCTCTCTTCCACAATCAACTGCGTAAATCTCAAATCAGTCACTAAACCACCACTACAGTCAGCATGCACTCTGTAAAAACGCGCCTCATCCTCATCACCCTTCAGCACTCTGCACTTCACACACGCAACCCTATTCAAGATAATCATGTGGCCGGTGCCCGCCTTCTTCACATGCGCCTTGGCGTCCGCACTGCGATTAATTCGCCCACATGAGCACATTTTGATGTGATATTTACGATTCTTATCGTTTGCCATGCCTGATTTATTGTTAACTGTAAGATAATGAAATTTGTATAAGTTTGGAATCATGTAGTACAGTCATATTCCTAAAGAGTGTAGTGAGTGGCACTCGATCCCGTCGACAGCCCGAAGGCCTTGTACTGATCACTAGGGAAGTGAGAGATCTTCCCCGATACCCGCTCTTTACAGCTGAAGACATCATTGTCACTGCCCCGAAGTGGTAACAGGAACGCCGAGTCAAAGGTAGTGATCAGTAGCTGGGATCTAACCCCTCAAAGCTGCCTTAGACTTAGTTAAATTTGAAATCTGATAGCAGATTTGAACTCAGGATACTTGAAAACCTTAGTCTATATGTTAAAACTTTGAAAAAAGTGAAAATTAAGAATTTTTAAAAAATTCCGCATTTTACTACTCATACTACTTTTAAAAAATTTTATCAGTAGTAAAGACACTATCAAACTCTATCATACAAACTTTGAAGTAAGAAGATAGCTTGCCTACTTCAAAAGATAGAGTCCTTTGAAACACCCGATATCGGGAGCTCAGAGCGACGACCGTCGCTTACCTCGTCTTTCGATGAAGTGATCAGACTTACGTTGTCGGGGGTTTATATATGCTCGGAAGAAAACTTAAAATGGCTCTATCTCCGAAAGTATTCATTGTAGCGACATGCGGTTTGTTGCAAACGATTCGTCTCATCATTCTCTATCATATGACACCTAAACCATTCTCATATGACCACGGGAAGTTGGTCCGTCAGCACATGTCCATGTAACATGCCACAAGTGAAAAAATTCCTAAGTGTGAGAGCTCCAGTGTGGTGAAAATTTTGAAAAATTTAAAACTTCCGAATTTCGACCTGGGACCTTTACCAAAACATTTTTCATCAAATTTCACTGACTCCCCCCCTCGTTCAGAGAAATTTGATGAAAAATGTTTTGGTGAAGGTCCCAGGTCGAAATTCCACACTTTGGAAAATTTTCAAAATTTTACCCATACAAAGCGACTCTGACACTTAGGATTTTTTCAGGTGAGCGAGCTCCGACCTAAAATCTTGTAACCGCTCTAACTTTTGAACGAAGACAGATATGAACAAGCCGTTTCTTTCACTGAATTTGTCTCACTCTTAGCTTTCAAACGAGCTATTGCACGACAAAATCCGTCCACTAGAAGCCAAGATCGAAGCTAGCTGTCCAGAGGGGGGGGAGGTCAGTGAAATTTGATGAAAAATGTTTTGGTGACGGTCCCAGGTCGAAATTCCACACTTTGGAAAATTTTCAAAATTTTACCCATACAAAGCCACTCTGACACTTAGGATTTTTTCAGGTGAGCGAGCTCCGACCTAAAATCTTGTAACCGCTCAAACTTTTGAACGGCTGGTCCGATTGACTCGCAACAAAAATGTCGTCGAGCAGTTTTTTCTCCTCTTTCGAATGCAACTCGAACGAACAAAATCCGTTCACTAGAACCAAAGTTAGAAGATTGCTGTCGGGGGGGGGGGGGTCAGTGAAATTTGATGAAAAATGTTTTGGTGACGGTCCCAGGTCGAAATTCCACACTTTGGAAAATTTTCAAAATTTTACCCATACAAAGCCACTCTGACACTTAGGATTTTTTCAGGTGAGCGAGCTCCGACCTAAAATCTTGTAACCGCTCTAACTTTTGAACGGCTGGTCCGATTGACTCGCAACAAAAAAGGTTGTCGAGCAGTTTTTTCTCCTCTTTCGAATGCAACTCGAACGAACAAAATCCGTTCACTAGAACCAAAGTTAGAAGATTGCTGTCGGGGGGGGGGGGGCGGAGGTCAGTGAAATTTGATGAAAAATGTTTTGGTGACGGTCCCAGGTCGAAATTCCACACTTTGGAAAATTTTCAAAATTTTACCCATACAAAGCCACTCTGACACTTAGGATTTTTTCAGGTGAGCTACGACAGTCCACCCTCCCAACCTGGCCGGCACACCACGCCAACCTAGATACCACATCACCGCGCGCTATACGACGGTCGGCCAGAGGGGGGGGACGTCAGACCCGAAGCACCACGGCGGCCGACCACGACACTCTGCCGGTCCAGAGGGGGGGGACGTCAGCGACGGCGGCCATCTTGCGCTATCCAGAAGTGGAGTTTTACTTACTACTAATGCCTTACTGAAATCATATGACATTACTGCAACACCCTACGTTTGACTCTGGTCTAAAGCTGATGTGATCGAATCATGTAGACATATAAGTGCGCACTTGTCGATGAAAATTTAAGGCCACCAAACTGAAGAGGTCCAAATGCTCCTCGAAACCGACCGATCAAGTCATCAGAGTGCAGGATGAGATTTTCGCATATTTTTGAAGGTATCGGCAGCAAAGAAATAGGTCGCAGATTTTCTTTTGAGGGAGGATTGCTTTTTGGGATTGGACAAATTATGCTCTCTTTCCATAACGAAGGAAACTGACGTTGCTGAATAGACAAATTGATCAAGTGACCAAGAGGAGCGGCTATGATAAAAGCTGATATCTTGTAAATCAACGAAGGAATGCCATCGTTACCGGCAGCCTTGTTAGGTTTAACTTTCAGTAGTTGGGAATAGACACTTTCCTTAGTTATAACCGGAGCCCAGGAAACTTCAGCATGGCCATCAGTAAACACAGGAGTAGGCCGATGTGTTTGAGTAGCAGCAAACATTGAGTTGATGGTCTCAGCAGCTTTTGCTGGATTGTCAAATTGATGAATAATTGAGTCCAAGGAGAGTCTCTGGAGGATTTAGTACCAATTAGCTCATTAACCACTGACCACATATGACCTGATTTGTGTTGACATTTTCTTGCCCACTTCAGTTTCTGGGAAACCAGCATTTGTTTCACCTTTTGACGTAGGTGATGGCACAACGCATAATTTCTACATCTATATGCCTCCCATCTCAAATTTATTAGATGCTTGATAATAGGGATAATATAAGGCTTATCAGATGAACTCATGACGACACTTGCTGATGGTATAGATTGCTTAAATGATGCCTGAATTGCCTCAGTAAAGAAAATGCACTTTTCATCGAGTGTCAAACTCATGTCATAAAAAGGAACGAAGTTCACTTGTGCAAGGAGAAACAAGAAATGATCAATATTTGAGTGACGTAAGTCATGCACTATACAAGTTTTGCTTGCTGGAGAAGTTGGAACGTTGCTTGGTCTGCATAGGATTGAGCGATGATCTGAGGATGAAATAGGCGGGCCAACATCAATACAGTATTGAGGAATAAGCGGCTGAGAGAGAAGTATGAGATCAAGGATGGCATCATTACCACATTTGTCAAATCAAAGGCAGCATTCAGATGAAAGACATCGAGTCTGTTAAAGTCACCAGTGAGCAGTAGGTCATAAACAGGATACAGGATCAATAAATCGTCAAGATTTCTGGAGATGAAGGAAATTACATCATTTGATGAATGAATCACTGAAGACGGCGGGATGTAGATGCAGATGAAATACAATTTCAGTTGATGAAAAATCAGCCAAACACTATTCGTGGCGTGAGTCGGACCAGTAATTGTAAAGCGCACAGGCTTGAGGTTGGATCTCACCTAAATAGCCACACCACCACCGACGCGACCATCAGAGCGGTCATCACGGTGCAAAATACAGTTATTTACTGATACCAAGTCGTCAGAATGATTTTCGGTAAGCCGCGATTCAGTAGCGGCAAAGATGTCTAAACATTTAGAGGAAATTGTAGCTTGAATATCGTCTATCTTTGGGAAAGCATGATTTACATTTGCAGTCATGAAAAGTGGGAGATTCCTGTAACTGTCAGATAAAATCAGTGATGAAAATTCAACATGTCATTTCTATTGCGAATTTTCCTTGGTACAACACAACATCTTCACCTGCAGAACGACGAGTTCGCATTTCGTTCCTCAATTGCCAATCTTTCATTTGTTGAAAAGGAGTGAGGTCAGATTTCACAAAGATATCACTGAATTCTGAATGTTTCAGTTGACGTGACTTGTGCAATATCTCCCTCTTCATCCAGGAGTCTTTGCAAGTAATTTTGAGAAGTCGGTTGCCATTTCGCCCAGCCTTACCGACACGACTACAATGAGCAATTCCGAAGTTTGGTATATTGAGGTGATCAACAAGACGGTGAACTTCAGAGATATCATGCTGATGCTTCTCAGCAACAGAACCAACTTTCTTTTCAGGTAGAGCAGAACTTAAGCAGGTAACGACATTATTCATCCTGTTCAAACGCTGTTGCATTTCAGCAAAAACACGCGAAGCAGAATTTCTTGCCACGCAAAGCAGAATTGTCAAGAATCCTCGGAACACCAAGCCACTTTTCCATCGCGTGTCCTTTAGGCGTGTCGAATGCGTGCGAAAAGTCTTTCTATGCCAAATCTCTTGACTTAGGCCACTTCACAAGTATGCATTCAAGTAGAGAATCAGCAGCGGGTTTTGTCATTACACTGTGGTTGTGCTCCAGGTCCTGGGATGCCGATGACTGACCACCTGACGCTGAACGCAGTGTTTCACCGTTCTGACTATCTTGTCTTGGTGCATTCTCAATCTTTTCCATGACGCGAGAATTGCCTTCCACATTCACTACACATTGATTGGTTTCCAGATGTCCCAAGATCGTGTCCGATTTCGATCCCCTGTCCGTTCCCACTCTTATCATTCTCAGCATGTCATTTTTTAACATTCCCTCATGGTCTATCAACCTAAACAAGCCAGCAGATGAAATGGCGATAGAGGGGGTTACTTATAGGTCTAAGACTACATGACTTAAGCCAGGCGTTACCCCGAAAAGGCTTCAGAAGCCATCCAACCGACGCTATGCTTACACATCTATAGTCAAAGCCATCACAGCCAAGATGAGTTGTTACAACTGGATCAAACTTGAGAAGATAATAAAAACTCAAGAAAAACTTGCTACACTGTTTCTTGCGATTAGTCGACCTATAGGGGACCTATCAGGTTAAATTTTACCCATGACTACTTCGATTAGTCAGTTCGGCTCGCCTTGAATATATCCAAAACACATCGCTTCGCGGCTCGTCTGGACATGCCGTGTACATCCTTAGTTCATAGAAATAAATGTGTCGAGCTACCAAGCATTTGACATTTCATTCTGACATGATGATTTGAACATTTTATTTCTGGAAAACAAATGCATTTATATTAATGCAAACTCTCAGTAAATGCAACAATCGCTGCCATTATCGCAATTCACTCGTCGAGATTCTGACTTCTTTCAACATAATGCTGAGTACATTCATCTCTTCAATTAAAGTCTGAATGGATATAATGAGATGGGTTTTACACCCACTTGTTTCATTGCTCACTCAATATTATTGAGCTATAATGGTTGGTTACATACGTAAAAGTACTGGTTGATAATGAATCAAGCCTATATTTTGTCTGGAAATTCGACAAACAGTTTCTCGTGTACATGTATATTCACTTTACTAAAGATCTATTCTTAAATATCGGATTTCAATGACAATAACATTCCGGTATTTACAATAAATCTTCAATTTTACCACAACTCTTTGAAAGCAAAGTACGGATGACGATATAGTTTGACGCAGCTCAACAGATTTCCTGAAAGTAACTAAAAACTCAATTCACCATAATTGTCATTAGTGTTTTCAAATATTGGGATAATAAAAGTTCAAATGAACTTCTCTCTGCATCCTTCGTCAACATTCGAAAAGTGCATTGAAATGAAACTGAAGCGAGTTAGATCCTGTTATCAATTTTTCATTTTTTATTGATCTATGACACAGTCAGTAACATAAATCACAATCGAAGTAAAGATATTTAAATTGTTACAATATATTTTGTAACGACAGTAAGTTGAATCTGATTTCAATCGTTGGATTTCAACATTTGATTATTGAAATTGATTCTACCCATTCAATGATAGTAAGGAAATATCAAACTTCCATATTTTTCCGGAAGTTTAAAAAAAAGATAGTATGCCATCAAATTTTCGCTGTATGCTTTTTCAAGTTTAATTTAGCAGCACATTCAGATTAAAGTAATTATTCAAAATTCAAAATCTTTATTGATTTCGACATTGTATTCAGGATTCTTTCGATTTTGAATTTCGATTAATAATTTAAATCTACATAATAATGAGCTGACAACTGTATTAAAGGCAGTAACAGCTTATTTAGATTCAACTTTTATTTAATTTAATCAATTTTTAATTTTTACTTCGAGACACGGATTTACGCAGTTGACTAGAGATCTTTTTTTAATCACGTGAACCCCTTTTTAACGAGAAATTGCGGACAAAGGTTGATGAGAAGCTTCTCCTCAATGTCCCCCAATTTTACGAACGTTTAGTATTCATTCTACAGTTTATGAAAACTCATGTTTAAAAGCGTGGTTTAAAAACTATTTTAAGACAGGAACTTGAAGCGATGTTTGAAACACGATTATGAAAACGTGATTAAAAACCGGTGGCTTCAAAATTGTTTCAAAATGTTGTTTTTAAAAAACCCATTACTTTTGTCTCTATGACATTACAACTATTCTGTAGACATTAAAAATATCAAAGTTGTTGCATGAATGCACAACTAATGTAAATGTAGGAATATGCGCTAATTTGAAATGAAAACAAATTTGACATTTTATGAATGCAGAAAATTATTGACAAGATGAATTCATGGACATCAAACATTCTTCACATCACACACAGATAGTCAGGTATCATTTTCATTCAACGAGGTATCATGAGCATGTCTGTCACCTTTTAAATCTTAAAAAGGAATGAAACTCTCTTTGTATTATTTTAGCAGCAGAACAAGGATGACCGGACAATCATCGTATCCAATTGAATTACTTGCCATTTATGACACAAAAGAAAGCTTTTAAAGTGTCATATCAAAGAAAGCACTTTTATGCGAATAGCGCTAAACTCATGCACGAAGGTCATCATCTTAACATGGATAGTTGCCAACATAGGATGTGTCCCTTAAGATTTTCAATTATGTTACATGAGCTTCGGTGAATTAAAAAATCTTTGTAATCCGTAATTTTTGAAGTGATGGGGTACATCTGTGTATGTATGACATTACCACAGTTATTGAAATGTAGCCTAAGCAATGTAAATAGAATAATTAAATGTTCAGTTGCATCCTCAGTTGAAAATGGAAACTGACCCGAATAGCTGCCATTTCATCCGATATCGGGAATCATCTGCTGACTTAGTTCACATCTCTCAACATTGAAACAACTCCCTATTGAATCTTGCAGCCATTCCCAGAGTAATTTTGAGCAATTTTTGAATTTCGGCGGGTAATTCATGAAATACTACTTTTAAAATGTTACGGACATGCCGTCAAAGCTAATCCGCTTGTACTAATTAATAAATGCTGCTTCTTGCAAACACACTGCAAGCATCAGCCTTTCGGTTACGTGTGGATAGTGTACACTTAATATGATGACCGAATGTGTACAAATAAAAGTTTGCATGCTCTAAATATATATTCTTGTACTATCATCAATTATCCTGCTGTACACATCAAACATCCCATTGGCTGTTATACTACATAAATTGACTGAGGCGTAGAATCTGAACTACGTTCTCATAGATTATGCTGTATCATCAGTAATATAAGTAAGGTCCAAAGATAAATCACAATCAATTTGTCCTTCACTCTGTGTTAATGCTCTAGCAAATGTATCATTCCTGAAGAAACGTGGAATTTTAATACAAATTTGTAAGCTCATTTCCTTAAAACCATGATATTGAAACTTCATTTCTTTTCACGATTTTCATGACCCTTCAATTAAGCAGAACATTTTAAGTTCGTCTTTTGCTTTTTAGTTGTATCTTCCAATTTGAAAGATAGCCTGAGAAACATGTGAGCAAATATGTGCAGGTCACAGACAAGGCAATTTATTTCTGTGGTGTAAGGCCTACTGCAAGCAGATTATTTGAAATACAACGGCTCAGAGAAAAATTGTATAATCAATCCAAATATTGTGTCATAATAATGTTGTTGAAAGACATATTTTTAAGTTTGCATTCGCAAATGATCAGTCAAATAATGTTCTTGAATCTCATCGTCACTTTTGCAAGCTTCACTACAGAACATACACTTTTTGGACAGCCAAGAAGTCTCAGCTTCATTGGAGACATCAGGAGGTACCAATACAGTACACTGAACTCATCGAGACCGATTCATTTCCTCAGAGTCGCTACTGCCTAAAAGAGCTGCAGTGTGTGATTCAGATTTTCCAGTGGACGGACCAACCGCATTTTCGACGATAATGGCTTTTCTGAAAGTTACATGTATATGAAAAAATTGACTGATCATCTCACTCGGCAACACATTACATAGATCCCGTGTGACCAGGCGTCCCAGCGTTCCAAACGCGAATTTTAAGACACATGCTTGTCACAGGTTTGCAGCATCTCAGTGCTAAAATTCAATGCTAGTATTTTTCGATTTCGTTCATGTACGTGTATATGTAAAAAGTAGCTATTATTGCACGTACAAAAAATGTATGAACATCTCTCCGAAAAGACAATGTTAAAGCCGGAAAATGTTACCTAGCTCGAAAACACACTTGTGGAACAAGATAGATACAGCCATAAGGACAGGATGACATATATAAGGACTATATATATGGGACATATGTACATTATAAGCACAAGATGAAATTTAAAAATACACTTAATAGCATCGAATATATAGATACAATTGGGGATGACAATAACCCAATAATAAAATAGCACAGCAAGTTATGTAAAACAAATTCAGAAATTCCAGATACGATGACACATTTTTAGTCTCCATTATGAGGGTCTTTGAAATCATATTGTTTTAGTTTTATACTGTCCTTTAGATCATAAATAATAGACAAGTAATGGTGGTCACCAGGACAAGTTACATGGAACAGATTTAAACCAAGTCATATTTCAAAGTGGCATCCTTGAAGTTACATTAGAGTGCTCAGTTATACGAGTAGTGTTTTGCTCATTAAGCTCACCATATCTACCATATATGAACTTAGATACCTTTTTGAAGTTGAAAGTGCCATTCATTACTTGAAATCAGCAACCCCAAGTTAAACATGCAGTGGCTTTCAAATTACATGAAAATTTAATCCTAAATTTGACGATTTTATGTACGAGTAAGCAATATAATGTCTGCAATGCATAGTACCTATGTAATTCTCGTTGTGTAAATATGATGCATGCCTCTTCAATTTGATTTCCTTTTTTTGAAGATGTTTCGTGCGTAGTCCTGAAAACGAAAGTCGCGTGAGATATGTATCTTCATTAGGCTATGCAAAGGAGAACTGCTCTGTATGCATAATTATGTAATGATTGGTTCATAAACCGAATAAAATGATGTCATCAAACCCACTCTGGAATCGGTAGGTAGGTTGGTTGTTTGCATAAGGGATGCGGAGTCCTATCATTTTGATAGGACTCCGACTCCGGGGGTTGATAGGACTCCGACTTTTGATAGGACTCCGACTCCCACTCCGGGTAGCCAATATATAAAGCCTAGTTTTTTGAAAAATTAGCTGTTAACCTACATCATAGATCATTATAGGCTTACCTGAACGTATTTTTAGGGATCATTGCTGTATCAATTATCAATCATTTTCGATGAAAGCTCATCAAATGTCGCTTTAAGTTGGATGCATACGACTCGCCTCCTCTCATCTTGTTGATGTGTACTTCACACGGTTTTTCTCCAGTTTACACCAGGAAGGAAAATCCCCCATCCTTCTCCAAAAAAATATGAGTACACTTTCGATTTTAATATGCGCTTTGGAGGAGCCATCACACACGATTAACGTGAGGGTAAGAGGCGATGTTCTCAAACAAACTAGAATTTCATTTTTGTCTCTGATGCGACCTTTGGCGCGTAGGCGTGATCGAGGCTAGGAAGGCTTGTCTTCTCTATTAAATCACCGAGTGAAAAGACAATCCTTTTTTCACTATCACGATTCATTCCCTCAACTATTACAAGCTTTGCATGCACTGCTATCTCTGTACTTTTGTTTGACGGAGAAAGTTGATATCAAGACAATGACAGCTATGCACGAGGATAAATAATTTGCTTGTATTATATTTCGGGTCTAGTTATAGGCCGGAGTCCGACTCCAGCAAAAACAAAGGACTGCGGGACTCCGACTCCGCATCCCTGGTTTGCATATCCTCAAAAGTCAACTTGAAAGGCAAGTCAGTGATGACAAGGTTGATATAAATCATTGAAGTTTCTACACCACAAGTACTGCTTCAAATAAGATACCTAATGCAATCCATCTAATGCAAGTTTTAAGAAATCTCGTTAAAAAGTTTGTTTCTACGTTGTGTAAATAATTAGAGATTTTCAAAACACGAAGAAAATATTTCATCTCTTTTACTTAGCAATGTTAAGTTGAGTTGATATGCTGCCCACTTTTGCTCAGCATGAATTTGCGGATGCAATCTTTCCTTCTTGAAAATAGCGTGGATGGAAAAGGCAAGATAAAAGCTTTTTTATCCGTGGAATAACAAATCAACCAATTGGCAATCTTTACTCTGCAACTCGACTTGCTGCAATAAAGTGTGTAGGCCCAACGTGACTATCTTCGTCAAATGAAATTTGAGAGACATTTAGAAACAAGCACATGGAAAGATGTCACACGGAATTGATAGAGACCAGCAACAGAGCCCGGCTGCCAAGGAATTTTCGTACTTAATTTGTTCAAGTCCGAGGACATTTTCTATTCTATGCCCAGGCGAACTGGCAATCTGCAATATATTATAATAATATCAGTTTATTTTTCTTTATATTTTGTGAAAAAAAGCTGCTAATTATATACTACTTGTAATATTACTCATTTGGAAAACTTACTGTCGTCATATAGTAAACCCATACCCTGATCATTCTTATGGTGCATAGTGCTTCACACAAATCGCAATATATGATCAGAGTGCGTTTCAAAAAATAGTTTTTTTAATTAATTTGGTATTCAGATTCCAAAGCTATTGTTATTCCAAAATATTTGCTATTCACGCTATAGAATGCTATAGAAATTGCAATCACCTGATTCGACATCATAAGTCATTTCCTTGTTTCCCATGCTTGAAATATATTCAGGAGACTAACTGCTCTTTCGCGACATAATTATCAAACTGCATGGTTCCTTGATTGTCCAAAAGTTGATGGAAAGTATTGAACTCAGGCAGATCGGATAATCGGATAGCGCATTACTAATAATAAAATGTCTATATTGAATATTGAATGACTCCTGAAAACCAAATTTTAATGCATGAGCATAATTTTTGTTCTTTCATTAATCGTTTATAGGCCTATTGGTAAACATGCACGATATCTGGGGCAAACACCTGAATTTAAATAACCGCAATTGATTTAATAAAACCAGTTTGATCAATTTCACCAAACTCAATTTATTAATGCAAGTTAATATATTAATCACTTTTTTGATTCACTACTGTAAAACAGACAACAATTAAAAATGTGTCTTCTAAGTGCGACTTTATTGGGTTTAAAAGAGCAGTAAGACTGCTTGCCATAAATTTTCAATGATGAACATTCTTAAATACTTGTGTTAAACAATTCAAACTATTTATATTTATTGTCAATGCGATTATGAACTTTCATTCCATCATGACCTAAGATTCCCGTCGTTCACCAAACAAAAATGCTAGTACGAAGATTTATGACCAATAGCGAATATTTTTTGACTTCGATGCTTGTGAATTGTGTTCGTGCAGTTGAGGGCGTGCCTTGTCGTAATGTTGACAGACGCAAACACGCGAAAACCAACACCTAACCATATTTTGATGATGGAAAATTATTTGATTCAAACTTGTGAGGAATTTCGAACAAGAATCGTTGACAGACAGCGGCTGTGCATGAAGAAGCTTGGAATGTACAATTATACACGACCAACTGCGACATGCAACTTAACACCTTCGTTCTTCCTCCTCCCCCAAGTTCTGCAGAATTCTTGATCGCTTAGGTGCAACTCTATAAAGACAATGAATTCATGATATCTACGAGTATTCACTGCGTCTTTTCTGTTTATTGACAGAAAAATTGTAAAAGTTTTCTTCAAAAGTACTGTGTGAGATAATTAATATGTGCATTCAATATAGCGCTGTGCTGTATTGAGTGATGTTGATGAACGTGATCAAAAAGTCTTATCGTTAACTATTATTGTCTTTTTAGACTAGTATGTGAAAAATCAAACGCTGCTTTCACTTGTAATTTCTGATTTCTGTTTTACTAATCAATGAGCATTTCTCTCTCACACATACTTTGTTAGTGTTTGCTAATCACTGATTAGTCATAGAGTTATTTGTGGTAGTATCAAATCAAATTGGCCTAGGCTTTCTGAGTACATTTTATAACAGAGCAACTTATCACTTCACTCAGTAGACTTGAAAATGGCTGTGAATCATAAGATCTGACTCAAACACGTTCAGATAAAGTCCAGGTCCATTTCATCGGGAATATTCAGTGCCGGCCTCGCCCGCTCATTTATTTTCGCATCGATGTGTATGATAGATCATACTTTCATAAACGATATACATGTAAATGATTGATTGTTTTGAATATCTAATAATTGAATCAGTTGACTTTTCGAGATTTTTGTCATGAGCAAAATTGTATGTAATACTCGCATATCATTTTTAGCTACAGAGAACCAAACTATAGGCTTAGGTATAGTAAACTTCATAGTAAAATTGATTCGATTTAATTCAATTGATGGCAATACCATTATATAAACAGCAAATGCTCCTTAACTTTGCTATACCGATGACCATAATTTTGTGACTTCTAATTGTTTTGTATGTTCAAAAAAATAGTCTATTCCCATGATATACACGCAGATGGTTGTACTCATGGGCGGCGATGGCTTGCTTGTAGGTCAAGGATAAAATCATCATATGCATGTTTAATCATCTTATGCATCATATAGTGTTTAAAGAGATACTGTATTTGATGGCGTGGGACGAAGGCCTACTGGTGAATGACAGTTTCACAAGCTGACTGACCGTCGGCCAAGTTTTCTAATTTTTTGTTAAATTCATCGAAATGGGTTAATTTTAGCAAAATTAACATTTTTAGCAAGGAACTGTCAAAGCGATAGTAACTTGTCTTTATAATATCCAGTATATTGTGTTTGTATAATTAGTCGGTATAATTAGTAGTGGCATAATCATTACCTGTTTTCCATCTCCACCACAGCAAGTTGATGTGGAAACCTTAGAAACAACCGCTTTATTTGTTATTTTCATTTCCAAAAATCCTGAAGTTCGATAGGATTTCAGCAATAACTTGCAAAGTAGTTTTAGGAACGGGCTTGCTGAATTCTGTAAATACGAGTACGTCAGAATTATATATTTCTATCTTTGCCACAATTTAAAACTCTACTTAAAACTTACAGCCCAATTGACGTTCAAGACGTTGAAAGTGTGATGTTCTCAACCATGGACAGCTAGAAATAAGGTGATAGTATTCTAGCTGTCCATGCTCTCAACGAAGCCTATAAAGTCCTTTTTAAACATATGGAATGTCTCGCATTACCATGAGCAGTCAACAGTCAATTTTTTAATACCAGATGAATTTTGGATAGCCATGCTCCTCCTATAAACCTGTCATTTTGCTGGCAACCGAACAAATTTGATCAGCGAAGTGATAATCACAGATTTTACCCTTTGGTCAATCAATTGCAGAAATTTCATATTTTCATTTGTTCTGTCACTAAATTATCTCGCTTTAATGCGCATGGAGCTCCTTGAAGAAATCATCACTCTTGGTTTCTCGGTGTACAAACTCATTGAGTTTTATGATTAGCACAGTCTTCACGGGCACTGCTGCGTATTTTATCCATTTTCTTTAATCCAAAAGAAGCAAAAATAAAGTGCATAAAAAATAAGATGGCTGCTTTTGGCTTTTGATTCGTAAGATTCGTCCGCATGTGTCTAAAGGTCCATCTCCACCCGACGCGGCGTCCTCACAGAGACGCGCGGGGCCGTGCCGCGTCTGGTGTGAACGGCCCCCATAGGTCTATTAAGGTCCAGAGCGAAAATTCTAACACGTGAGGACGTGCCGCGCCGCCTCAAATGGGAATGGACGTTAAGAACCCAACTAGGATGTGTATATTCATATTTGCCTCACCACAATGTGACTTGTATCAAGATTCAAGAGATTCCCAAATAATCATGCCCTGATTTCTCTGAATTATTTTCAAGTAAATGCAAATTCTTGCTGTTCAAAAAAGGCCATTCACAATTCTGACAAGACTTGTTTTGCAATGGACATGTTAGTTTTGAATATTAAAACGCCTTGAAATGCTGTTGAATAAGCATGTTTATACAATTGATTAAGATCTATATCGAATTTCCTCTCTCGTTTGAATTTTACTAAGGGAATATTATTTATCAATTTGCTCTAAATAAGTCAAACCACTAATTTCATGTGGATTGTGTTACTTATTCTGATATATATATGTCATCAATTATTGGATGTCATGAGTATTTATTGATCTCAGATGCGCCAAATCATGTTAGTCTGAACAGGGAAAATCTTAGTGGTGCCACGTTGTCTAGTCATAATTCTCCTTATTTTCAAGAGCAGACAGTCCTTGGCCGAAACATTGATCACAAATTCGCCTCTGAGGTCAGACTAAAGTTTGCTTATAAATATTCGCATGTTCATCTCACATTTACCCCAAAGGAATGTTATAGAGCAACAGATATCAAGTGTTGGTTGCTAATGGTAACGTGCGCGCTCAGAGTATTTTTAATGAAGACAAGTCCGCCGGAGCTTGAGATCTTCATATTTCCACCGTCTGGAGATAGAAAGTTTGGCATCATTAGCAAGAAAAGTTCTTTGTTCACGAAATTTGATCTCTGCAAAATGAATATGGAGAAAGTGACTAAGAGAAGAGTTTGGCATTTAAATGTGTGGAATGTCATTCTCAAAACAAAATTTTAAACGATATAATTGTCGCCTATGCTTGTTTTAATTGTCGAGTTGATGTTCCAAATAGACTCCGCTCAGATCACTATAACATGAATCGACAGAACGGAAAGGAAGAAGAGATTCATTCATCTTGTCTAGTAATTTAGTGGCAACTCCAATATTTCAGGGTTATATTGTAGCATCGTGACCGCGGGTCGGGGGAAGATGTCCCCTAATTACAGCATTATGTTCATCAGTAATTGATAATTGTCATCGCAAATTTCATAGATTCTCCTTGTCACAGCCACCTTGAATAAGAACTTGAGAACGACAGTGGTAGTCATACACTTCGCCCGTTCTTTAGAGCATGTACACGGGGAAGTATATCACTTCACTTTTGTCAAAAAAAACTTTTTGTTTGCTCTAAAGAACGGGCGAAGTGTATGACTACCATTGTCGTTCTCAAATTTCATAGATCATTTATTACAATAAGCTGGTATTAATGATTGAAATGCACATTCAAGCAGATTCAAATAATCTGAATCCATATATTTATGTGAAGGATGAACAATGAAAAAATAGGCTATAAGAAAAATCCAGGCACGCGTTATCGGCAATGTTCAGGCTTAAACCCGGCTGGATCCGTTCATTTCGATCCGCTTGGCTCGTAATTAATCAGTTTATTTCAGATATACATGTACATAATATACTGATATTTCCACTGTCGATTTGTTTCTGAATATCTTATTTTATAAATCTGCTAAATTCATGAGCTTGAGGTACAATCTACCATATGTCCGACTGAAGCACCGACTTGCTTACAGATCTAGTCTTTATGCAAGAACAAGGACCTTTTTCATATTGAACACACGATTGATATTAAAATCCTTACTATGCTTGGGTGCGCTTGAAAGTTTCTTTGGGGTAAACAAAAAGCAGACCAAAAGCCATACTGATGGCAAGAAGAGTATGCATGTACATGTAAAATGTCGATAGATATGGTATCGATAGAATACTAGTGTATTTTCTCAACTATCAAATTTGGCAGCTCAGAACGACGCGAAAACTACCTCTACGACTATGAAGGGAAATTTCCTATCTAGGGAATATAGTGAAAGAGTCTGACGAAATTGGAAACTTTCGGCATTATAGGGAGATGAATACTTGAAAATAGGTTTGGAAAAAAGTCAAAATGATAATGGCTATGGTGTAAATAGCCCGAATATTCTTTTTAATATTTTGAATTAACATTTTGAATTAACATTGGAAATTAACATTTTGTGCACCTTATATAACAATGAATACCTGGACTTTTCTTTGCTTTTTTTTAAAAAAAAATTTTCAAAAGTTATGAACTACATACAGTTAAATTAAGAAAATACTTGATATATATAATTATGAAATCTATAGAAAAAATGTAGGATTTTCGTGCATTCTTTACAGTTACTATTGTTTTATGTTTTACGAGCATTGAGGGCTTAAATTAATAATAACTTATTATTATCTTTAAATAACTTAAATTATCATTTTTGCCTTATGCCTGAGATGTGATGACAAGATTTGAATTATTACATTGACTGCAGTTTCTTGCAGCTAAGATGAACGAATATCTGCATCTGAGTTACTGATTCTACAACAGGACATCCTGTACTGATGTTGACAATTTTTGCTGTTCCATTAATGTTTTAATTCAGTTTGTATTCTTATCTCTTCGGTAATTCATAGAGTTCCCAGCAAACAATCTACGTCGTACTTTCGTAATATTTGGGGTATTTTTGTATGATTGACTTTACATCGTATTTGCGGAAGTTTTGGTAAATGGCCAGTTACGTAATTTTTTAGTCATATATTAACCGTCTTACATGTATCTTACATTCATAATTACTCGAGTCTCAATGAGTAACAGTAAGCAACGAGTCGAACGCCTTAGGAAAGTTGTCGATGTTGTTATGAATACTGTACAAATAGCACACAATATAAAAATTATGCATGATAGTAAGAATTCATTATGAATCAATGAATTACATTATCTTTTCTGTAGCAGAGGCAGAGTGATATCGGCAAAAACAAGCGTAAAACATTATTAATCGAACAAAAGCTACGTAACAATTGCGAGTCACAACTGCATAATTTATTTCAAAATCTGTCTCCAAAATCCGACAAAAACATTTACGTAGCGTGTTGATGGGGTTCGAACTATTGTCGATCATGCGCAATTCTATTAACACAGTTTGAAGAGCTTCAAGATCAGAAGTGAACGTGAGTTTATGATCGTCATAATGGTGTGGAGTGAGCTTAGCTGGCTCAAAGATCTTTTTGGTAAAGCTTATGAATGATGATTACGTGGAGATAATCCAAGTAATTGCAATCGCAGATACTGATAACCCGCTCAAAAATTTCGACATTCAATTCCGGGATTTTTAAATGACTCCTTGATTGCGATCCCTTCAACATAATGCAAACAATTGAATGTATAATAATGTGAATGATGGCATGATGATGTTTCAATGCTGTATAATGGTTATGATGAACATTGTAGCGGTAATTAAAAAAATTGCTGAAAATGTATTTTCCCTAAACATTGAAAAATGGTGAACAAGTCGACATTTTTGTTTCTATTATTCAATTATGAATTTAGAATTTAGTCAACTTCAGTTAAAACTGATTGTTTTGTCAGATGTTTGAATGTGACACCTCCGAGCAAGCATTCGGCAGCACAGATGCCAATTTCGGCCCAAACACTGATTTCAGATTGTGCATGATATATGAAGAAAATTCAGATGCGAGATCTATATATAAGAAGGTTCTTCGAAACCATCCATGTCCATCAAATAGTCGCTCTATAAATAATAGATACACTTTTGAAAAATTTACAAAAATGTCATCTACATTTGATGCACTGTTAGTCATCTGAAACAATGGTAATATTTAACGTATAAGGGCAATTAAGAAGGTGCAGTATTTTTTAGTGCGCCCTAGTCTCTCTTCATTGACAAAATTTACTGAAAAAGAATTTAACCTTACAGATTCAGAAATATTTACCTAAAAGGATGAAAGATGATCTTTTGTGAAATATCTGCGTCGCCACACCTCTTAATCGGAAAATGCAGCTTGCATATTGTGAGAACATTATGGCGCTGCAATTGCAAGATAGTCCAATAGTGTTTTATTATATGTGCAACATCCTTCACTGAAAAGTAAAAAAGAATATATTTCCGAATGATTATTTTAAAAAATTGTCTTTGACACATGATTGTGGCATAGAAGTGTTTAAATATTCTCTTTGTGAGATTTAAGTCAAATCATCGATTCATTGATCATTATCATCAAATTTGCATTTTTTAAAACGCTCTCTCAAATCTCTAAAAAATCTCTTTTCAATAACGTGAAAGAGAACATTCACACAAAGCCCAAAAAAGTTAATTTCGCAAATTCTTGATTTTATTCTATTTTACTTGATTTTGATTCCATCAATGAAATGCTTCATAAATTCAAGCTGCTGTATATATGAGTGATAAAGAACAGTCACTTATTTTACGGAATGACAATGTACACATTCATGAAAATTCAATGAAAAGGAAATAATAATAGAACGTGCGTTTATTTTGATTTGACAGAATTTTCCTCGTGTATTCTTCATCACTTTCAAAACACTAGAGCAGCATGACGAAGAACTAATATTGATAAAAATTAACTGATAAATTGATGCAAATTAGGGATCTCAATCAAAATTATGTGGGTTTTATTACACTGGAACCTCCCTTGCTGGTCAAACAAACTGAATTGCTGATGCATCTTGTTTGTGATGATTTCTCAGTTTTTTTTGCCAAAGCCTACTCGTGTCTTACTTGTCCACGGTAATGCCCACAGGCATGCTTTGATTGATGATCATAATTCTAATTCTCTTGTACCAACAAAGTTCTTGTATCATGAATAATGCTATTGATCTGAGAACTTTGATAGTCTATGAACATTTTTCCTTTAGATATTAGCACGTACTTTTTCATATCAAGCATATGTCATCATTTTTGACAATAAAAATCTCAATCTATGAATTTTATTGTTTGATTTTGGTAATTCATGAACTACAGCTATAGATCTGATACATAAAGTCTAACATAAAGTCTAATAAGTTGAACAAGAGAGCAATAAATAAAGGTGGTTCAATGTGCCCCGCGCATGAGGCACATTGAACCACTTTGACAAAAAATTGAAATTGTGAGATGAGATGTCATATAGACGTCCAACAACTCAGATGCTGCTCTGAATGCCCTCAACTTTTCATTATAGTTAGATTTTGGCTAATTTGATTTAGTATATTCAGACTATCGGGAAAAGTTCAAAAACATGTTAACTCCATCATCCCCTATTGATAGCTGCACTTAGTCTAAGTAAGATTTCAAATTAGAAGACCACGTAGTTGCTAAATTGTGCTGCATGCAATTCCATGTAATTCAGTCCATGTAATTGCATGTACCAGCCACTGCACCCTGCACCATGCAGCTGAAGCTCGCCATACTTTTATATCTATTATCTTTTCATCGAATTTTGCTCTTGAATTTTTGTGATTGTTCCAATTTAAGTGTGTAAAAGTGTTTAAGTTGCTTGTAAGTGATGCTTTTTTGCGTTTATCATTTGGCTCACTCAAAACATATAATGCACACACTACTATGTATTTATCTGCTGTACCGGTACTCTAGTAGGTACTGTATCATTCATTTCAGCATTATGAAATCATCATAGTCAATTTCAAATGGCATGTCATTAGTATTCTAAATTATCACTGAAATCAATTATCAGCTAATTAAAATTCTGCACTTTACCTGTAATCTCGATTGTATTGTTGAGCAAACAATATAATTTGATTCATCGAAATATTGAACCTCATCTAGTAAGGACGAGTTAGGCTATTCTAGCAAGGCTATTACATTTCTGCACCCTACGTCCGTGTTGTTATAATTGCTAAAGAATATTAGCTAATTTCTTGCTAAAGCTATGTTTTCTAGTGCGTGTACCCCAGGTCCGATTGTTGGACTTAGACGTAGTGGGTTATTTTCATAGTCATCAAATACGCACTTTTGAAGTAATACGAAACGTCAGTTAAAATTTTAAATCTACCAGTCAATAGTCAGAGATTTGCTAAGAAGTCCCACATTAGCGCTGCGCAGATCCTATCCGATCAAAATCCGACTGTCGGATGGGATTCGCTCGGATCTTCATCAATTTGGATTTCAGGTTTTAGTTATCGGTTCCTATCGGATCGGATAATTATTTTTAAGATAGTGATAAATAATGCGACGACATAAATTTCAAACCGAATTACAAAGAAGGCTCGAAATCAAAATTATGAACATGATGCACATTGAACGCATGTTGACAAAAAAAACAAGTATTCATTTTTTGGTTGTTGATATATGTCAGGTATTTGTAGGAAATTGAATTCTCTGGAATAGCAAGCAAATTGAAAAGTACTATTTTCCTTTCACGAACTAAGTGCGAGTACTTCACGTATTACTTGTGTATACCACTGTTTTATCATAACAATTAGCAATGTGCTGGTATTGCTATCTTGTCTATTCTTTACGTGCGATATGAAATGATATATTACTATTTATTTGAAAATTTGAGGGATGCATGTGCATGCACTTGTGTTTGCCAAATCAAATTACGACATGGAAGAAAGAATTGAAAATCTCAGCAAAATGATGAAAAATGGTGGACATACAGTAAGTCCTAAAAATTGACGTGCTGCAAAATGTAGAGTATAAACTTACTAAGCACTATTTTATACTATATCTGAAAACACATTTACATGTGCAATAAAGAGATATGTAGATTTATATAAACATTTATCGTAGATAACCTTGCATTCTAAATTCGAAATATACATGAGCAGTTTGTAGTCCACAGAGTAAGAAGAATATTAGGTATATATATATATATATGAATCATTGTACATAAAGTCATTCCTTCATTCACAGTACCTAATGAATAACCGCAGCCAATCACAGCCGCTTTTCCTATATTGATTTTTCTTGTCTCATTCGCACTGTATATATTGCATCCTTGTTTATTGACCGTTGTCACTGATGATGGTAGCTTGGCTACTGAAACATGTTTGCTGCTAATAAACCTATCAATATTAGGTATAGTTACAACTCCGCATTAATTGTATCCCCAATGTCAATGCAGCTTCGATTTTATCAAATGAACTCTTGCTGTTACGTAGCATCACATCTGAGATTTGAAATTTATTACTGCTTTGGAGAAATTAACAAGGAATTGACTGATCACGATAGAAATATATAAGAAAGAATAGTATTTTACAAATCTTCCGAGTCACTGATTACCTTGGAGAGGCAACACATTTTCAAATTAGCCGAAGGAAGTGACTATTAGTGCAAGACTCAGCCTCGTTGATATAAGTTTACCAGCAGGACAAGAAGTTCGGTCAATAGTACAAGTTTCAACCTCACCGGTGATGGCGGTCGTCATGCTATTCTTGCCTCTATGTGTAAACGATTCTGTCTTCAATTGAACACCGGTATGCCCATAGTTTGGTTTTTATGTCCAAAAGTTACATTTTGCATGATACTCTTAACTTATGTCAAAAATTTAATTCATATTCATCAGCTATGCTGTTTGAAATATAAGATATTCAGTAAAATCAATCATGAATGTGTAAATGAACGATATTTCATATCTATGCGGGTCGTGTCGTGATGACACGACTTGACCGGGACCGGCTTGCTTTCAACGGGTCGGGATCGGACTGGGCTGGAAACCCAAAACCTATTTACAATTCTGATGGCATGCATTCTGAGGAAGCGCAGCTCAGTTTCATTAAACGGATGCGCTCCCTAGCATCCTTGATAGCATCCTTCAAATTTGTTACCGATCGACGACTGGCTGGTCATGAAGACAGCAGTCGCTGATCCAGGCCACCAAAACAGAAAGGTTCCGACTTTGTCGTCACGCATGCGTGAAGTTATTCCTTCTCTACCACCGAACAAAAACCTCTAGCAGAAGTGAACATCACGTTGCCGCTTAACGACATGCAAAAGCAAATCTAAAATAATATCTGCAGTACGTACCGTGGCATCAAAGCTAGGTCATTGCTGTCTCTTAGAGCTATACAATTTGTTTTCAACAATTTCATTGTACAAGTTTTATCAGTAATACATTTATAATCTTGCATTTAGCTATATAGGCAGTTGTGATAGGCAGGCTGACTATTCATAATTACAATTAAGGTTGAAAACAGACATGAAGTGCATAAGAACTCCTAGTGCTTTTGAACTTCGTCATCTGCGCACTATTTGAACTTAACATTATAAGTACTTTAAATGTACCACCCAACGATATTGTCGCTATCAAGATATTGATGAGAGCTTCCATATAATTAATTGTATTTTGAATAGCATTGGCGCACACAATCGTCTGAAACTCGAAATGTTCCCTATCTTTGATGTCTCCGATTCACTTATTATTTATAAATTATATAGCTTTCATTTAAAATGATACAATTGAAGAATTAAGTCGACTATTCACATAGCGGATTGAGACTTGCAAGAGAGAATACAACTATAGACAAATTATTGTCACGTCTGATATGAAAGTTGAATAACTTAAGTCGAATGAAACCACACTTCCCCTCCATGTCCATGTGCCGTATTCTTTCAACCGAGTCCTCCTTCAGAAAGTTCTCATTATCACATAAGTTGCCATTCAATGCATGAGGCACATTATTTGGAACTGAATAACAGACGGTTTCAATATTTAGACGAGTGCTTGAATGTTAATATGTATAGGATAGCATACTGATTTCAGTAGATAAACGCTGAGAATCTACGAGTATCATAAGCTATCAATTCTCCGAGCCGGAGGCGAAGAATATGTTGTACCAGGACCAATCAAAGGATGCATCTTTTAAAACGGAACATGTCTAACTATTAGCTGACAATACAACTTTTTATCAGTACAGTCGTCAGTTGTAGATATGTGAAAACTTCACACGAGGAGTCAGATTTCACCATCACACATTTTACGCGAAATCTAAACATCATTCTGTCAGTTATAGGATTCAGCTTCGCAAGTGATATTACTGATTTTTAAATCAATTTTCTCTGAGATAAATTCATGCAATAAAAATGTCTGCTCATGAGCAAAACTGGTCACCTATGCGCCTTCGAAGGAGTGCTAGTATTCTGGTTCCTTTGCATACAACTTGAATTTGCATAATACGTCGTATTTAGTGTAAATTATAATGCTATGACCGCCATTGTTAGTGATTAAGTAGGGTTGTCAGCCGAAATTTCACTTGTCATTTTTCTATGAAAGTC
Source organism: Prostheceraeus crozeri (assembly GCA_907163375.1). Lineage (NCBI taxonomy): Eukaryota > Metazoa > Platyhelminthes > Polycladida > Euryleptidae > Prostheceraeus > Prostheceraeus crozeri. The sequence continues at coordinate 78,267 of CAJQUW010011333.1, read as the reverse complement.
GTTCATATATCTCCTATTCCAAATTAGACGGCCTTAATTGCATGATTAAGGCCGTCTAATTTGGTATGTAATACCATTGAGGTAGCAGCATTTCACCGTCCATCTCCGCATTCCCAGTGAAAATGGCATTGAGGTGATTCCTATGACCTGTAATTTGGACTCGCAGATATCTCAAGCTTGACATACTGGGCGCTATGTCTTTAGTGTTCTGAGCTGAATAGGCTATAAAGAAAATTATCATTGATTTGAGTGTTTTACTGATCAAAATCTTGGATTTTTGATGTCATAGATTTAGGTTCAGTAACAATGCATATATTACCTTTCAAATGATCAGCTTAAATCATAGAAGTGGATAATAGTACACTAGAAAGGAAGTTTGATATCTTGCCTATGTACAATGATGGCACATGGAAAAATCTATGGTTTGTAGATCAAATTCGATCTAAAACATTGTATCATAGTGAAACTATTTGCCAAGTTGGTTGTGGAAGTTGTTGCCACCTAATTACAGGATTTTCATGAAGAGAATTGCAAGTGAGATGGTGTCATTGTTTCATGTGAAATAGCCTACTATTCCATGGATTGATATAGTGTGTCTATTTGTAGCAGTCACTGACAACTATTTTCCAATGTTTCAATATTAAAATGCGATTTAAAAATTGGTTCACGAAGTCATAATTGAAAGTGGTTGGTGTGCTGTTTGTAAGAACATCTGATGAATTCACAGATAGAAAGTCTAATCATTGGAAAATCTCTCCTTCAAGCGGCTAAGATACCTGGCGCTTTTCTGCAATAAACACATTGAAAGTTTCTTTACCGACAATCATTTCTCAAATAAATGAAATGTCGCTGGAACTTTTCAATTAATCATTGAATGACACATGTGATATTTTGGAAGCTGATATTCGAATGCATGTAGAGATTTTGAAAATTATTCAAATTTGGTGAACAGGGGAACCCTTTAAAGTAAAATGAATACTCTAAGATTTCTTGGCCTCTGATTTCAAGCTGGAGTTATGCATGTTCTGTAAATCGACATGGCTAGTTGCATAAGAGTCTGATTATACTATTGATAGATTATCGGAGCGATATTTCAAAATGATGAGCGTACAGATCGTTTAAAAGGAATTCCTTCTTTGTCATCCTGTCGGCGCAGCATTTTGAAATTCACTATTGCTTTTGAGTACTTGGTCTTTGGACAATTGCCAACAATCCAGATCACAAATTGGCCTGATAAATATAAATGCCAATCAAAAAACATGAAAGCCAGATCGCACAAGTTGCATTTTGCCCCAACTAAGTTCCCCCGGCGTGTGCCATAATTTTCATGCAATTTCCATTCTAGGACTTTCTATGGTATTGTTAATTTCTATGACCTAATTCGTCTGGCGCTACGCGCAGACGATTTAGGCTGTCATTTGAAAGGTAATATATCTTCAGTAATCGATTGTTCTCAGTAACACAACAATGAAGCGCAAGTCACTATCCACAAATTTTGGGATTCTAGCGCATAAGAGCTGACACTAGCCATAGCCTTTAAAGCATTCTTTGAATCTATGAGAACATTTGCATGATCTTTTAAAGTAGCATATTGATCATCCATTGGATTCCGTCCTTAGATGTCAAACTCATAAGTATCTTTTAATTCAACATGACTGCACCTGTAATCAGTCATAATCCGTGAGGCCGTCAGATAACTGCACCGAACAAAAGTCGAAGTTCATCTAACACTTGTCGGTGCATAGGGCAGTGCACTTTTTCCGCTTCATTCTCATTAAACCAAAACTGAACTTTTCTTTCCATTTTGAGATGAGTCATATCATAATCACTAAATTTATCAATGTTGTGAATGTTCATTTTTGTCAATATTCCAAAACTTCATAAGACTTTGGCAATTTTTGCAAGATATTTTTTCTGATTTTTCGTCTCAAAAGTATGGATTTCGATGTACTGGAATACATAAGATAGTAATGAAAATTTTAGCATGAATAAGCACTTTTCTAAATGAAAGTTGGCGACTTTGTACCTTCATAAGAAAATCTGTGTAACTAACTTAGTAAGCAAAAACGCAGCTAAATTGTACGCTTATAAGTTTGAAAATACCTCTATCAACTGCTTAAATCGTAGCAGACATTCGTATTAACTTGAGGAAGCATAATAATATAATTCGAACAAAATGCTCACACCGTAACTTCGATGTAAAAAGCTCATGTACATTCCTTTCATGAAAAAATATCGAATGTGAAGAATTACGCACAAGCTGAATCAAACGTTTTCCATGATTGAAGGTACTTAGACAGGATAAGCTATCATTGAATCTAGGCATGAATGAATAAATTACAACTTCTCATTAAATGCTTAAAATTTAGTTTTCAGTTTATTTATTGTATGCCTTCAGCGATTGCTATTTAGACCTGGGATTACAATCGCATTTCAAAATGGATCTTTATATATCTTATAATACTTTTCAAGGGGGACTTTTAGTGTTTGAAGAGTGAAGACAGTATTTTTTGAAGTTGTGTTGAACTTCAGCCACATACTGCACTTGAAGTCACATTGAAAGTATCCAATTTGGTCACACCGGATTTAGAGAAAGAGGAAGAAGTATTTGGGTCACCTGTATCTATTGGCACAATTTTACAGAAGCATATGAAAGTTCTAAGCTTAGGCATCATTGACCAAGCCCTCGCTTTAACTTAATCATAGCGAAGACGACATTCTTCTGGACCTGATTCTCATTCCAAACATCGCCAGAATAGCGAAAAGCAAAAATGAGAGCACATTACCCGCTAGGAAATGTAGGAATTTGAGAATGAAACTTCATTCCAGTTCATTCATCAGTTCAAGAACGGCAATATCTCAGTTCAGTTCTGCTCAATATCAGTCACTAGAAAGCTTCACTCCCTCAGTTCACCCTTTCAGTGCACTGAACGCCTCGAAACGTCGTTCACTAAGTGTTCTTGGTGTAGAACTCTCATGCTAGATTGAGGATTTTTTTAAAGATTACTCCAAAGATTTGCATGCATCAATAGCATTGCACTCGAACTTTTGAATGAGTGATTGAAGTTCACAAGAATCTATAGACATTTAACCAAACTCCAGAGTTCATTAACTCACCATTTCGAGATGTTTCAATGCAACTATATTTTGAACATTCAGTGGTCTAGGAATATCATAATGCAAAAATTGCACTTCAAAAATTCATGTAAATGCTCAACCATTATATATACACGTATGTATTACTCATGCACTCATGTACATGTGAGTGACGAGTCAGACTGCTATCTTTGACCATTATAGCAGCATTAGAAATAATTCAGCAGATAATCTTCATATGCATTTTTTAAATTAACAAAATATAACTAGTGGGGCCATTAGAAGTTTCAAAAAGAACACATTGGCAAATTAGTTCAAAAGTCCAAAATTTTCACTTCAACTTGTACGCTAATGGGTGCGATTCCGTTACTTGCTCACTCTTATATACACATAATTCACATGAAAGCAGACATTCTATAACATATACAGTGCGAGTAAATACAGAAAATGTAGTAAATATGTCATTGAGTGAATAGACCGTTTAATTAAAAAGAATCATTTAGGAGCAAGCCCTCACAAATAAGGATATGAAATGGAAAATTTTCTGGAAAATTTTCCGGTAATTTTTCCGGAAAAATTGCCGGGAAAATATAATATTTTTCCGGAAAAATATAATATTTTTCCACTTGTAATTTTTCCGTTAAAATTTCTGTATTTTGATGAATCACTTCATTAGTAATTTGAAAAAGATAGAATAACAACATTTCGGTTTGTATCATACGACTGCATATGACAGCCATAGCTTCAAAGGAAGAGAAATATTTGCTATCATAATAGAGAGCATAATAATGTGTTTATCTGCAAAGTTTAACTAAACGTTTTTGCTTTAATTTCTTTAATAGTAGCCCTAAATTTTGTAAAATGTTGTAATGGTAAATTAAATATTTCAACTTTCATTATCATGAATCATTCTTATTATTATCAGGGTCGAATGAAATAGGCCTAAATAGCTACATGTTTAATAATAATTGCTTACTATATTTATTTTTTTGCAATGATAGCTGTTTGATGTATTTGAAACATATAGCTCTAACAGCTCTTTCGAAAATTGAATAACTAAAATAATAACTCTTTCGAACTATTGAAGCGATTGACTTCGTACATGAAAAACGGATGAATCAGAGAATTAGGATCATTTCGTCTATTCATTTAACTAAAAATTCTCAATACGAGATGATGAAGCGCAATCTTAGGTTGCAAAATCAATTGCGCATTGCCATTTCTGATCCACGATGTTGCCGTGAAGTACGGATCCACCACAATGGTGGAATACTTTTTGTGGCCACAGAGTATTAGCGCCAGTCGCTAAACAACTTCTCAGTCTTCCAGCATCTGTGGCTTGTGTAGAGAGATCCAACGAAGAATATGGCATGCAAAAGACGAAAAAAAGAAATCGCCTCACAAATGATCGCTCTGCAAAACTTACAAAAGTGAGTTACAATATCAAGGTGAGGCATTTTGCTAATAAACGTAAAGCTGATCAGAAGCAACACCAGGCCTGACAGTTCCCGATCTTATTGAAGTCGGCACTGAACCAGCAATTGTGGATGCTGACGATACAACAAATAAGGAAGATGATGAAGAGCAAGTTGTTGAATTTGACCAAGATGTCGGAAGCTGCAGTGAAGAGGATGACAATGACAATGTGGAAAGGGTGGAAGAAACAATTGAAGTTGGTAATTGGGTCTGTGTAGAGTACATTATACAAAATCAACGCAGTCGCCGAGGAGTAGTACGGTTATATTACGGCTGCGTTCAATTTATTGAAGGTGACCAAATCACTGTTAAATTTCTAAAAAAGGTAAGAGACATATACATGTAAATATATATAAGTATGATAGCCTAGATTTAACACACAGTACCTTAGCTTGATCTAGTACAATCTGGAAAAAAACTGGCATTATGAATATCCTACTGGCCATATAAAATTGAATTATCATCGTAATTGATTTGCCTTTAAATGATTATAATAATTTGAAGGCAAATCAATTCATTTACTATAATTTAATTTAAATTGGCTTGCTTTGAATAGCTGTCTTTCATGAATGAACGTAATAAACTCAGCTCATATTGTATCCGCATGTAGAATTAGGTACGTACAGACTTAGGAAAAATAACAGTGAATAAAATAGAAGATATTTTCAACAAACAATTCTTTAGGTCTACGAGATTGTTTATTCACTAAATAATATGATCTGATAATATGATAGATAGATAAATATAATAGATAGTATGATAAATAATATATAATATGTTTTTAATGAAATGCTCACAAAAATTATGTAATTATTATTCGTATAAATCCCAGAACATTTGTTAAATGTTCATATTATATCGTGTTCTTTGATATTTGTTTCACTTTCAGATTCTCGTGAGTAGCTATCAATTTCCCGGAAGTGGAGGAAATCGACATAGTAAACCGTGCTGTCTGCACACGCGTCAAGGAGCCGGAGCTGGCCTCTGGCTCTACCAGGAGGAGAACTATCTATGTATTCTGCGAGTTAGTGCGTGAATCCTTATTGGAAAAGGTAGCAAAAAAGACATAACCTCAAGCACAGTGAAAGACTTCATATGGTATTGTTTTTCTTTATTGAAGATTTGTAAGAGTATATAATTTTGTTATCCAACTTTGTTAGCCTCCAATTGTTAGACTACTGATTTTTTTGTTTTAATCAAGAAATAGAGATTTTTGTAATTAGGTGATGTTTTCAAGTATCGGTAGATTATTTAGGCTTATTCATGTCCAAATCAAGGTCAAAATCATAGAATGCCTTGACATCCTTCTCCCTCATATACCGGTAGGCCCAATATATTCATCTCTATTTCTTGTCGAGTAAATTTCACGATATATCCGTGTTTGTTTAATACTCCTAGTTGTGTCTTCCCGTATTTGTTTAATTTAAATTAAGCCTAATTTACCAATCTCTCAAATAAAAATTGCACATATGTTGCTGTACCATAATACTTGTTTCATTCAAAATGAGATACCGTATCATTTACCTAATCAACACTATATTGCAAATTTACTTAGATGGAATATTTTTCGTTGACAGGAAATTTTTTTATTTTTCCATATTTTTCCAATTTTCCCGGTAATTTTTCCGGAAAAATTACCGGAAAAATATAATTTATATTTTTCCGGTAATTTTTATATCTATACTCACAAAAGGTCAATTTGAAAATCACTTAGCATGTCTGTATAATTTATTCGCTTATAATTGTCATCTACAAAAGTTCAATTAGCCTGCTTACAAGATTAATTACAATAAGAAAAGTCTGATGTTTATGACTGCATGCACCACGACAAGAAAAGTTGCTACACTGTTTTCTCGATTGTTGAACTGAGACCACCGTAACCACAGAACATCTCAGAGAAATTGAATGTCTTCGGTAATAGGTAATGACTGTGATGAATGACACAATAGCCTTTTCATAACACAATGTCAATATCAATTTCTTTGCACTTAGCTGAAGTAGACTGACCTTGAATAAGTAATTACCTGTTACAATGAAGACGAAACCTTGATATTTTGATATGATCTGTTTTCCTGTTTTATCACGACAGGGTAGTTATGTCTTCATTGTCAAAGACCTATTATAAGATACATTTATTCTAAAATTAATGCGAATCAATTCCTTTTGACTCAATTAGGACGGACGTCGACTTGCATAAATGATAGAAAGATGGCAAGAATGTTCAAGGACATTGACGAAGAAATTATTTGCAAATATAATCATTTATTATCAAATCGCAGATGCATGAAAATGTAATCATCGACCTTGGAATGGTTTATATTTCAGGAAATCCACCTTATTTTATGACTGATCACTTCGCAGATTACATATCTTTCTTATAATAAGAAAATCACATATTTCGGTAAAAATATCTGCGTCTATTATAAAACCTGTAACTTATGCATACAGGTTTATTCATGTATGACCAAATTTTTTATAGATCTGAAATAAAACAGCGATGTTTCAGAAGATGAAAAATCAATCATGAGTTGAAGATGATCATTGTCTGAAAAATGAGAAACAAAAAGTTGTGTTGTGACTCCCAAAGTTTCTGCTTTGTCAAGATTTTGTCCTTTTGGCAAAGTTGAACGCAAAAATTTGGCTGTTGTAAAATCTTCATCTTTTGTTTAAAACTTCTTGTTTTTAATATTGCGGAAGAAGGGCTCTTTGGCCAAATAGTTGTCTAATAGTAACCAAAAGTCACCTGGTCCTCATTGGCCACAACTTCAAGTTACATGGGAAGATTAATGTCTGCTATTCATGATCAACTACCGGTAACTGGCTTGCAATGCCTGACGACAGTATCAATTTTACCAGTTTACAATGAATCAGAGGTATCCATTGCTTGCAAATGAATGGAAGTGCTGAAAAATTAAAGTCAATTATAAATATATTATTAAATGAATCTGAAATGATATTCATTTGATAAATAAACTTTAAAACAGGGATGCGGAGTCCTATCATTTTTATAGGACTCCGACTCCAGCAAAAATGATATGACTCCGGGACTTCGACTCCGCATCCCTGTTTAAAATATATCTATAAACTTCGTATGACATAGAATGAATAATGATGATGCCTGATTTTGCTTGTAGATGCTAGAGTCTTCGATATTTCATACTATTGCTGTCGTTAACACCTTGTCATTATTTTGAATTGATAATTACTGGCAGCATAATGAATGGATTTAATATGTTCATTCTTTTCTCGCAGATGCGTCATTAATCTCTAGTAGATTCTGAGCGCTTAATCTACCAATAGATTTTATTCATAAATAGCGTGTAAGCAGAGTCCAAATTTGAATAAATTCAAAATTGCACAAAGAAATTTTTGGACGTCATTCTCGACATTAAAATAAATCTCCGCATGCAAACATTTTGACGACACATTCGATTTTGTCGAAGACAAAACTTAATCTCTGCACTTTATAGTGTCAAACTGCCAATATTTCACGGTAAACTCGGACTGCACTTCTAAGACAGAAACTGACTTTGAGTTCAGAAACGTTTTGAATTCAGGAAAATTGGCATTCAAGAATTTTGATATCATGAAATCTTTGAGCGTTTAAAATGGCTTTCTATTTTGAAAGCGACAGGCTGAGATGACATCAGTAGTAAACTGTGCAAACTGGCTGCTCCATTTGCAGGAAAGAACAATCTCATTTCAAATTTTGGCAAGCAATTGTTGTTCCCACGATTTCTAATCCAGACCCCAATCAGCTTAGAGCCATTACGCTTCTGCCTCCCCTTAAACTCTTGAGAAGCACATTTTGATAATCTGCGTGATACTATACTTAATGTTTTCTTCATTTCATTATGCCTACAAAACTACGAGTAGAACAGCTTATAGAACAGTTTGGACTCGAGCAGTGCAGGTGGATATACATGTATGTTGGTCAACTATGAGCTGAGTACATATTTTGACAAAATTTGCAACTAAACATACATTGTCTAGAAAGCTATAATTTGTCACTTGGTTTTGCTATAGGTTTTACTCGTCTGTCTTACAAAAAGTTTCCTAAAAAATAGAAATCAATGTATCCGAATGCGTGACACTTTCAGTATATTCTATCGATAGCGAGTGGAGCACCCCAAGGCTCTTTGTTGAGGCCTTAGGTTTGCACTGCTCAACTTTTGCTTTGTATTGCTCACGATGTTCCAGAGCTCGAGTTAGTTGACAAAAAATTCACAAGAAAAACTTCTGATATTTTCGAATAACACATGTTCCAAGTATCATGGAATCGATAGTCCGCAAAATTAGTTTCGAAGGATTGGCGAATACAGGCCAATTTTTCAAAATGGCCGAAATTCACAATTTTTTTAAATACTAAATTTGGTGTTATGTATCTTTTTCCCCTTTTCAGTTGTAAATAATCACGAAAAATGTCGTTTAACTGCATGTGTAACTTTTGCAAGTGACATTAGACTGACAAATATGAATTTTCATCGCAAAAAAGATGGAACATTCATATACGCAGTACAGAAAAATCCAAAAAAAAGTCAATTTTGTCGTAAAAATCCAAAAATGCCTATTATCTTTCGTAAAACTGTCATTACACCCATCATACATGATGATTTAAAGGAAAATGCAACTTGTGGAACTGAATTGATTCCTCTTACCATAAAATTAATTACCATGGAATTTTCAATTCCGTTACAGAAAATCGAGCTCGATCAGTCAATTAAACATGATTGATATAGATAAATCAATTAATATACAATCAATTAAATATGATTAATGTTGATTTAATCAACTAAGTCGGCGATTCAAGTGGCTAATTTAGCTTGATTTTCGTCCTGACACTTTTGAGCTTGAACTTTACCTGTTCTAGAGTTCTAGAGTATACTGCAAGTTCCAGCACTGAACAGCGAGGAAATTGAGTCATGGTGACCAGCCACTGACTTTGTTTCATTGTCTTTATCATTTATCTTTATCATTGTCTATACGACATCGTCCGTTGCAATGAAATGCCGTCACATCAAGTCGATCATACAAATATAACTGAAATTTATGCGTACACAGTGGATAGTGGTCACGGTTAGATATGACTTCTGGTTCTTAAATGAAATCTATGTGAAAACTGCAAGATTTTGAGACCGAAATTGCAAGATTCTGCTCCTGTTGGCATTCATTTTGAATCATTAGACGCCAAGCTGAAAACAAGATGACTGTTCGTGAATTCTATCTCAAAGAATTTGGATTCTCACGATCTGGATTCTTTGATGCGATGGAATCGCGGAAATCTCAAAAATTGCTGCATTTATTATTGCTTTCATTATCGTTTTTTGATGAAGCTGCATAGATTTCCTTGAAATATTAAAAATCTATATTGCTCTGCACCATGTATCTCACATCGATGGAGTGCCCTTTCAAATTCCACCGATTCCGCATTGTTCATGGAATCATAAAACATCATTAAGTTGCGCATGTGCTGCACATTGGCTGCAATATTGAAAGATTATGTCAGTTACTCTTACCATTAATGACGATGAAAAACGTATGAAAGTAGCTGTATTTCGGAGCATGGATTCACAATAGACTTTATAAATAAATGTAGTCTGCATATAAATTACTGTCCGAAATGTAAGCAAGAAATTCAAGGTGACGATTTATATGCAAATTACTGTCTTTTGTAAGTAGACCTAGCAAGACTTCTCGATCAAACTCTAAAAGCTCTAATAATTAAAATTTTCGCTTGCTTATATAATTTCATAGGACGCAGTACCTCTGGCATTTTCCGCGACACTCCAGTTGAGCAATGACGTATATGCAGAGATTTAAATCATTTAAACCGAATTGAACTTTAGATGCTTTTAACAATGCTAACACTACAAGCCTGGGCAGGTTTCGAAGAAGAGTCGAAAACTTTTACAGGCGATATTACACATTTATAGGCTTCTGACTAAAACGTGGTGTAGTAGAAAATCACGTCTTTGATATGCGTCAATAATGATAACGGCATCATGCGTCATAATAACAGAAATAAGCAAGCTATTCATGCACAAACATGTCAACTTGAACAAATAAACAGCATTAGAATTCATCGCAGTAAGTATAAGTAATAATTCGATTCATACTGGAGACCAATTTCAATGGAAAGATAAAATATTGAAAAAAGCGCTGAAAAGTTCGAAATGAATGGTTCACAGGAGCAGATAAGGAAGTGCATTGCCGATTTTTAAATCAGAGTAGAGATTAACTTCGGGATAAGCGACTCAAGTATGAGATAGGATTTCACTCGACCCTTACTCCGGAAATTGCGATCTTGGCAATAAACGAAGAAATGGCGCAGCAAGAACCAAAATGTTGTCCACGAATATTCATTTAGGAAAACTAACAGCAACAAATGGATTATTTGAGAAATTTTGATGTCATGCCGAACATTAAGATTTGCTAGCATCAAGAAAACATTAATAGGATAACTAGTTATCAATATAGCAATATAATATATCATTTATTTCTCTCACTCAGTATCGCTAGCATCAAATCTAGTACTCGAAAACCAAAAATAAACTTAATTTTCTAATGTGTACATGTAATTAAGTTTTACATATTTAACATTAAGTTTTAACTTTTACAGTTATTGGTTTATCCGTATAACTCTTAGAGGGCCCAAATCTGACATTTCAGGGACTAAGTATATATGTATGTTAGTGTAACTTGCTGAATTTTTACAACGATAAAATACTCAGAACTCATCTGGCCACATAACTAATGGATAACAAAGAATCAATGCAGCTAATAGTGCATGCGTTTACATAAAGCGTTACACGCTCGAAAGATATCTCTGATTTCCATAGTATGCGCTTGAATGCGTATAAAAGTTTGTTTGAAAAATGTCAAGATGTGAAATATCCCTTGAATGATATTGTTTGCCACAAGAGAAACAACCGAGTGCTGATTCCTTACTGTATAACAGCAAGAAGACAAAATTGTTTTGTTGTGTTGTCAACTTCCATTTTCAACGGACTGAACGATCTTACGACCAAACTTGTATAAATTCCCTGTATATATTACTTTTGATTTCCATTTTGAAAAATATATATCTATTCTATTCTATATTCAACGGCTACTTGTGGCCCACCTGGTTATGTATGCACTCTCTGAATGTACGGTGATGAAACTTATATATACCGGTAATATGCTTATTTTACTTAAAATTGTCAAAAAGGAAAAAGCATTGAAAATACACTTTTACTCGCATCTGTGATTATAGAAGACACTGCTGCTGCCTTTACCCGAGCTTCCAAATTTGACACTTTTCAGAATATACAATATACCATGATTGCGTATTAGCATTTTATTTAAAATGTTGTCTAAGCTTTCAACATCAACTCAAAATGCTAAATGAATTATCCCATGGAAGCAGTACACAAAACTTAGCATCCCTGTAATATTTCTTGAGACTTGCACTTCTATCTAAACAACTGTCATGAAATCCGAGGAAATAGTGAGTTTTACAAATAAAATTCTATTTATAGTAACAAGGACAATTCAAAATGTGATATGATTGCCACCATCCGAAAGGGCACACCTGAATTGTCGCCAGCATATTGTGTGAAGAGATTTGAAGGGTTACTTTCGAAGATCTTAAGAGGGAACTCATCGCTCCCGCCACTTTATACTTTACTGACAAGAAACAGCATGGCAGATGGGGTTAAGGGAAGTCAAGTTACCGTAAAGCTTCAAATAAAACGCACCTCAATAGACCACCACCCTCTAATAAAACGCCACCCATGTTCTATATCTTTTACTTTGGCAATATAGTAATAATTCTAACAAGCATTTACTTCAAGATAAACAGTCACGGCTGATCATAAAACATGTAAAGTGATAAGCAAGTATTAAAAAGGCATTAAGTCACAGCTGCGAAAACACGATATACAAGATGGAAGGAGGGAGTTCTTATACCAGAGTTCAGTTTTGCAAAATATAATTTTGGATAACTTTTTGAGCTTTGATGTCTTTTCATTCGATAGTAGTTGCATGCATATCTCATGATCTCTGAAATTGTTTTTTGGCAGCAAGCCAACAAATAGTAGCAGAAAAAAAAGAAATTTGGCTGCGTATGACTTACATGTAATTTGCTGATTCCAATCGCTTATCCACAATATATTCCCACCAATGCCTTCATCGCTCCATGCTTAGTAAATTGATGCGTTATTTAATGGATTCTGCTTTATGTTGGGTCCATTTTCTTCCTTTTTATTACATTTATTGACCTGACGATAAACAGTATCATCTTTGCCTTATACAGTATGTCGCTTCATCTCAATACAGGTGTAATACATAGATCTTAAGTTTACCATCTTTGTGCCTTTATAAGCTGTTACTGGGCAAAACAAGTAAATGCTATAAGTTATAAAAAAACAGAAGAAAAAAAGATTCTTTTGTTATATTGTAGGTTTCTTTTTTGTTTATAACTTATTGTTTTGTTTTTTTGCTTGTTATCAGTACTATCATTCATTTTTTCCCAATCAACATATCATATCACTATGTCGTATTTTCTTGCCGTCTATACCTATATTCTAAACCTTTTCAGTATTGTTCAAAAACTTCTGTATATTGATTTTTTTCTCGTTTGGTGTTATTCCACATCATTTTATGACTTTTCGTTTCTATTGATCAGTTCCATTCTTTTGATGTTGATAAGCTACTGTTCCACATTATAAAGTGAATTTTATTGTGTCACGGTCCAGGATGTCCTTCGATAATTGACCATGAATTGATGTCACAGTGTCTGCATGTCATATACCATTCTGTCCTTCCGTTGAAAAAGACTGCCGGTGGTGGTCGAAAAGGCCTTCCGGATTAAACTCGGAGTTTTGTGTTTACATCAGCAGGTTGGGCTCCCCACATGGAAAGAATTAGTAGGAATATTAGCAATATTATTAGAAAATAGTTAATGGTGGAATATTGATGGAATTTTTATGCTCTCTTAACAACGAGATTGTTGAAAGGCAAACCGCCACCCTCTAATAGGCAGTCACCTCTAATAAAATGCCACGTTAACACATGGGTTATAAAATAGGCCTTCATGACGGTCTATGAAATGGTTTTCGACATGTTGTAATCTCTCAAAATTCAAAATATTGCATAGCTCACAATTAATGTGAAATAATACATAAAAATACCTACTTACTTGCACATTCAGTACAAGATCATTTAAATAATTATTTCAATATAGTCTTGCCATAAATATTCTATTTGGTCCTGATGTTTTAGAGAACGTTCATTGTGCTCTTTTAGTTTTGTGCCCGAACCAAAACTTCCGCCGTCTATGCTCGTAAGTAATGTAAGCAGACCATCAACTGCACCTGGTACATCATGTAACTGTTATCATTCGAAACGGTTTATCTTATCAGAAGTTAAACTTGTATACCATTCAACTCCAGTAAAATAAATAGTTTGGTGTCTTATTATCCAATGTCAAGAAATCTAACTTTAAATTTAATCTCACAGCCAAGCGAGGATTAAGTTTGATATCTGTGCAAAGAACGAATCTGTGCTTTGCATAGAACGAAGGGTCCTTCCCACAGATTTAATGTCTTAAACATAGACACAGTAGTTTCGACAAAAAAAGAAAACCAGCTATTTTGAGGATAAATATAATTTCATATCTAAATTTCACTTTCTTTTTTGACAACATTTTGACCATAATTGCACAATTTCCTTACAACTTGTTACTTCAAAACTCAGTCACGGTGGTCAACAAAAAGGATTGAGCAATTGTTTACCGAAGAGACATGACGTCGTCGAAATTACTGATCGATTAGGAATTTCAGAGATAAAAGGCAAACATTCTCTTTAGCTTTCCTGCTTGATTGTGATAGTTGATAGGAAAGAGTTTGTAAAAACAACGGCCGCAAAATGTGACTGCTTCCTGTCAGAGACATTATCATTTGTCGGACACATCGATTCTGAAGGCAATTCAAAACAAAACAACAAAACGGTAAATAAAAGAAATGTTTAGCTATCCGCTGGCTCTTCTACGTGACAAACAAAGTATTCGAAAATGCCTATATTTGCCCTTCTCATGGGCAACTATTGACCGTGTTGAGTCAGCAAATGTGAGTACACATTCCAGACTTTGTGCCATTCGGCAGCAAATGCCGACAAACAGTCCATTATTGTCGCTTCATTTGGAATCACGAGTCAATACCTCAACCAAACTTGTCCGATATCCATTTCCTTTTGTGAATGAACATTGCAAATTAATAATGCTACTGATTTCAAACATTTTGAATGTCAAACTGCATGGAGAGAAAGTGAAGAAACTCGGGATTTTATTTTCACGCAAAATATGCGATCTACACACTGCTGGGTCACTGATAAAACTTCATGCAATTCAACTTGCTCGCATTGTAGTGGTTTTTAAATACCGCACGTGCACATATTTGATCAATGATATGATGACAGCTATGTTTTGAGGGCGTCAATGGCAAATTAGAGGGCCGCGTTAGCGGCCCGACAATTTGCCATTGACAGCCCGAAAAATGTAGATGTCATAATCATTGTATGCCATGTTGCGAAATATTTCTATGGTTTCATTTCCAGGCCATGAATTCCGGCCATGATTTCCGGGCCGTTAATGAATTTCTGGGCATTATCAAAGATATCAGTCTTATATACATGGTATACAATGACATATAGTTGCAATACCTTTATTATCAGAGATGGAAACGAGAGTGCTGCGTACGGTCTACAAGTCATCTGTCGGACTTCTTGCGATCGAATCAAGCGGTTAAGAGGTTTAGACTGATCCGCGCGATTGATCAAGCAATACCAGTTTTTTAACTTCTAAGGACTTTTCTCATACTTTTAACATTTTTGTCTTGCCACTTATTGTTATACTGCTTCACATTATTCTATTGATAAATATAATTTCACGCTATATAGAGAAGAATCTATGTTTTTCTATTTTATGTTTGCTATATAGAAAGGCGAATATCAGTAAGTTTAGTTACTGCGTTTGGAAGGTTAAATCTAGAATTAATAAAAGCTAAATTCATTCTACGATACCTGCCGCCATTGACACCAACCAATCAGTGCCAAGGTAAAGACAATGTATAAAGAAACTCTTTATGTACACATAAAACAGGTCGCCTCGCAGCTATGTACAGTGCTTCCAATACAGGCAAAGAAAAACGATATTTACAAGATGATAAAATAGAAAAATATGTACAAAGTGGACGGTACTGAAAAGAGTCACATTCAAGTCTGTGTCGAGTGAAAGAACTCTGAGGTGCTGTTCTAGATCGCGGTCTTGTCTTTCTATCCTCAAGTCACTTAGGGACATGCTCTCTCATTCGGACCTAGCATGCTCGACACATTGAAAAACGATTTTGCAATTTTTTTTGATTGGAAAGAAAGGTGACTCCACAGAACTTTTGCGACTCATCTGTGAAACGACTCATGATGAAAGCACTGCACCCTGAACACCCTCTATATGTCATTAATGATTTTAAGTCAGTTTGTCACTCAGCTCGTCAAGGTTCATCTCATGGAAATGTTATGGCTCGAACTGCACGTTTTAAAGACTCTTTTATTCAGTATGGTAACCAATGACTTTGATTATCTCTTTATAGTGCTGCTGTCTTTTTCTTGCGGTCGTAAGAATTGGCTTAATCAGATCTGTGGTCCGCTCATAGAATGCAAATTAGCCGCTAGAGATATCGTCGGAAATAGAGTTTCATGAAAGCACTTTGGCACAAAATTGGTTCATGAGAAATGTGTAAGTTAAAGGAGGGTTCGAAGAATTCCATATGAATCAATTATACTGAGCTGACATCATGAGTAAATATGTGGTAATAGTTCAGACAATATAAATGTACGTTTAGAATTCCTTTTATTTTCGTCAAAATACACAAATCCGCTTACTGTCTAAACTAAAGCGCAAAGTGCATATTACCTTTAGATAGGAGTGTGACAGCAATTAGTCAGGATGCAGAAAAGTAATACCGCAAGAGTCAGTGCACCGATATGATTTCAAGCTGTGGTTACATGTTGTGCTAATTGTACTTGATAATTTGTTTCTTCTAGAGTTCGACCTCTTTTCGTTTGGCATGAAGCAATAGACTCTATCTGTGATACAATTTCTTATGTTGCAAATTGAAAATGCTCATTTACACGCGAAAGCGATAGCTTGTGACTTGTCATGTTATAGCCTCGTCATGATACATCGTGAAAATCTAACTATATCATTATTTAATGACATTAATAGCTTCAACCTTAAAAGGAACGACATCAATGATTTAGAATGAAGAACTTCCTTAACAGAGTTTCATATTGCATAATGAAAATCTAATAATAACATAATCTAATGTTATCAGTGGCATGCTTAGAATTAATGATTGCAGACAATTTAGTTGTTATTTAAGCGTTGAAAGATGAAGTGAAGTGAGAGCTTTAGCTCTGTCTAACATTTGTTATCAAAGCCTCATAATGTAGTTGTTGCTTACCATATGTAAAATACAAGTAAAGCCTTAAATTCTTTTTAATCATGCAATAATATTTTGGAAAGTCTTTTCATGTGATGGCTGCAATATATACATGTATACACTGTGTACATACTGTGTGGGACTATTGTTTTGGAACTACTGTGCAATAACCTATTAGCATGCCTAATAGTCCGGCAGCCAGAACACGTTTCTTCAAGGAACGAGGCCGAAAGTGAGACTTTCATAGAATGATGTACACCCTAAGCCTACTACGAATCGGCACGTCTGCCGAGTTCTAGTGAGTTCCTCTTCTTGTTAGACAGGATCAAAGAAAAACACATGTAAATCCAATGGGACGCAAGATAACAGTTTTTGGCTAAAATGAAATTTTGTATGTTTTCTCTGATTAAGCGAAGCGTACTAAGCCCAGAGTCACAATTTTTGGCATTACTATGACTCTGGACTTAGTAACAGTTAATCAGTGAAAACATACAAAATTTCATTTTAGCCACAAACTGCAATCTGCGTCCCATTGGATTTTCTTTGATCTTGTCTGGCAAGAAGAGGAACTCACTAGAACTGGGCAGCATAGGGTGTACATCATTCTGTGAAAGTCTCACTTTCGACCTCGTTCCCTGCAGAAATTCCTTTTGGCTGCCGGACTATAATTGCTGTTTCTTTCCCAAGGTCACTTGATGCCGAGGCTCACGCAAAACTTGAGTGTGATGAGTTGTGACATGACTCCGTGCTCGACAGTGCAGGAAGCCCTGAGTCTTATATAACACCGAATCGGATTCTCTGATGTCAATGACGATTGTGCTAGTAAAATTAGATTAATAAATTAAGGTGCAAGGTTCAGTGTGACGCTTTTTGTGATGTGACGTCCTTTATCATATTTAGACTACAAACAGCGCTCAAGCTCAATGAACGATATATGTAGGCCTAGTACGCACACAGTCATTGTTTTCTCATTTTCTTGATATCAGAAGTGCGGCGTTTAATGGAGGACATATGGAAGATTCTCTAATGCAATGTAAATGTATAATGTAATGATAAATAAATGCATTCTGTGTGATCATATAAAATGTATCCAATTGCAAATGAGTGAAGAACAAATCATAAGAAAAGCAGTCATTGAAACAATGGAAGATGAAATCCGGTACCAGGTTAACGCATTTGAAATCTGTATTATGTATTTTGCTTATCGAGATCTGTCAACAAACAGTGAGCGTTTTCTTTATCGCAAATATTATTGTAAAAGTTTTCCTCTAAAAATGATGTCCTGTTCGGTCGATCCTAGATTTCTTGGCATCTGCTGTCCATGCCGCCTAAAATTTGAAGCTAAATTTGAGACCTATGCCTCCAAGGCACCGAATGATGTGTCTTTAAGACACTGAGCTTTCTGTACCCTTACAGACCTGAGGATGTCCAATACACCCTTCTATGAATTCTTGGTTTTCTTACTAAAATCGCTCCGCATTTTTGCTATGTATGACAACATACAATCTCCAAAATCAATTCATTCATTAGCTGGATACGTCTTCGGGATGCTTTTTGCTATGCAATGAAATCTTATTGAGATTGATCAATTGACTATAAACACGTATTTTGTATGATAATTTGAATTTATTAACTGCTGTCAGAACTAGGCCTACTGGAGTCATAGCTGCCACAGTCATTATCTACAAAAAGATCATGGAAGCCTTAAATTTAATCAGTAGCAGCAGAGAAAATTTGGTCTTTAACGTCCAAGGAAGAATATGAAAACACCTTTAATATTGTGTTCTGATTTATGTCTACGAGTAGTTAACGTCCCTAGAGGACAACCAGTCGCGCACAGTCACTCGTTAAAACAATGGGCTCATATTCGCACATGCAAGATCACGTTAAAGCAATATATTGATGAATTTCACACATAATGCATCATGCACAAAATCATTCAAAGATTGGCGATGTTTATTTTCTGTGTTCTATAGGCTATAACAATGTCTTCATCCTATGAGGCATAGGTTGAGGTCAATGGACCCCTTGGCTATCTACCATAGGCTACTTCTAGTAGGCTAATTCAAATGAAAAGAAATGTGACACGACGAATCACTAAGATATGAGGCATTCACATGAATCAAAGATGTAAAATAAAAATATAGATTTTCAGGATTTGCAAAAGTCAAGTAAGAAGTGTTTGAATTTGTAACTCTTATGTACCAGTATATATTTCGCCAATTAATGTGCCATAGCAATTATCAAGAATACTGTGACATTAATAAGAAAGGAATATACTTATAAACTTATAACAAGGTAAGTATACATCAAGGTATCCAATAAAGGTCAAGCTATCGCCAGTTTGATGATGAAAATTAAATGCAACCACCCAATTTTTTGATAGTAATTTAATACTTTTTAATTGGCTTTTCCTACGCCTGAAAATTAATAATGACAACTGGTCAAGGAATTTTCTCTCAGAAAAATGTATCTGCGGGACCCTGTAGCTACAATGGACCCCTTAGGTCTCTGAGGTAAGGGCTTAGGTAACCACTGGACCATATGATCACAATTTTGTCCGTACTCACGTGCTTGCCTACATTTCTGAAATGTGCATTCTTTGAATTAAACGTGTACTATTATTTGTATATAGAGTCAGGAAGGTTAATTACTCTGCACTATAAGACAGACATACAAAAATGCTAAGCTAAGGAGATTGCAAGGAGGCACTATGTGTGCTTCAAGTGAGCTTTTCATTCAATAATAAAGGAAGCGCGATGCGATGATCACGTTTACTCGTGTCTTGTGACACGCTGCAACGTTTTCATATGTGTCCTGTTACCTTTTGCGCATTGAGTCCAATCGGAAATACCAAAGATCTGAATTCAGAAAATGTCATAAATTTCACATTTTTGTATGTATACTGTTCGAAACAGAATAGATATTAAAAAATCTAATGAGGAAATTGCTTCAAGGCTTAACAAAATGATTCGCTGCTTGATTAATTAAAATCAGACGTTAATATAACGGGGTTTGCTCCACGTCTACGTAGACACCTTGATGATACGTGGACTTACATGTGAAGAAGTGCAGATCTGATTCCGAATTCCTCTGGGAACTGCTGACAAAGAACTATGCATTCCATTGGCTTACATGGTATTTATCACAAATGAAGAGCTGACACTGTCATGTCGAACTGCAGCATGTCAGAGACGTTCTCTGAAGTACTATATTGAATAGAAAACATATTAGGGTGGTTCAAAAAATCGAAAGTTTGAAAATCCGAAGCAATTTTAAGAACAAAGTTCTTAGTATAATCATTGCATTCAAAATTTTTCAGAATTTTCTCAATTTCATCATGAAATATATTTCAATTGATGGCTACCGTATATGCTCTACTCAGCTTCCAATAACCAGAACCGGGTGCCACGCTCTTGGACAGTTTGCTTCAAAATCTAATAGCACATTTGTGAACGTTTCTTTTCTAAAGATGCTAGTTTCCAAATTATCCAACAAAATTGCAACTTGACCTTGCGTACTTTGAGAAATGTATTTTCCTAAAAGTTGTACCAAAGTTCTTAACGATCAAAGATCCGAAGCTTAAATCGCTGTCGCAGATTGCTGATAATTGTGATAGACTAGTGGTTGAAGCTCAGATTAAATATGTACAAAAAATGATTAAACATAACACCAAACAAATTGATAACATTAATTGCAAAATTAAGGATCAATTGTCCTGGTTTAGACTTGTGGTCTTGAAACTGATAGTGATACGTAGTATTCAACCTAAGTTGAAGGAGGTTGAAAATATACATAATGATAAACTAAAACGGTTATAGTTAAATAATCGGATCAAATCTCCAGATTGCCCTGTTAATCTAAGTAACTATGAATTAACCCTAAAAGAGCGTGAAGTACTAAGGTTTGGCCTTAAACATAGTGTGATTCCTGAAAATATTTGTAATGATAAGATTAAATACCAATTAGAAAAAGCTATTGCTGTTAACATTAAACATAAAAATGAATTTAATTTAACACCAGTGGTAAAATGTGAAATTCAGGAAGCTGCAACTCACTCCTTTAAAGCTGGAAAAAAGATATGTAATGATAAATACAATCGTGAAACCCACAAAGTACTGGAAAAGTTGGCGAAACGCAAGGATATAAAAGTGTGTTCCTTTGATAAGGGGAATGGATTGATGATAGTCAACTCATTTGAGTACAGCAAAAAAATGAGTGATATTTTAAAAGACGCAACTAAATTCCAAAAAAGTGAATATGATGAGGATGACATTCGCAAACATCCGACAGTAACCGAGGAAGGCAGATTGTATCGTTACATTTATAAGTATTTGCGTAGATATATTGATGAGAAAACGTACAAGTTTATTAGTCCTTCTGGCAGTGACCCCGGTAGTCTCTATGGTACTGTGAAAGTGCACAAAGATAACAAACCTATGAGACCAATAATAAGTACTATTGGCTCTGCAAGTTACAATTTGGCAAAATTTTAGATAATCTAATAAAACCACATATAAATTCGAAACATATGTTGAATTCTACCTCTCACTTGATAGAAGAAATTAATAAAAATCAAGAACTTTTTCATGACAAACATATTTTAATTAGTTATGATGTTGAATCACTTTTCACGAACATACCTGTAAATGAAACAATTGAGCTGGCGGCTAATTTAGTCTATGATAAGAGCTCAACTAATAAGCCTTTGTTTGGCAGGGATGTATTTAAAAAACTGCGCCTGTTTGTCACGAGTGGTCAATTTTTATTTAATGACCAAATGTTTAAGCAGATACGGTAGATGGCGTAAGTATGGGTTCCCCCCTTGCTCCTACACTCGCAAATCTATTTTTGTCACATATGAAACAAAATTGGATGAATGAAGAATGCAGTCCACTTTATTACGCAAGATATGTAGATGATTGCATTTGCGTTTTTGATGATATAAAGAAAGTAGAACGGTTTCACCAATTTTTAAATAGACAACACAAAAATTTAAAATTTACTGTAGATATTGGAGGCAATAGTATAGCATTCTTGGATGTTAAAATAAATATTACGAATAATTTGGAAACTAGCATCTTTAGAAAAGAAGCGTTCACAAATGTGCTATTAAATTTTGAAGCAAACTGTCCAAGAGCGTGGCACCGGGGTCTGGTTATTGGAATGCTGAGTAGAGCATATACGGTAGCCATCAATTGAAATATATTTCATGATGAAATTGAGAAAATTCTGAAAATTTTTGAATGCAAAGTTTGAAAAGTAAAGGTGCACGTCGCCAAAAGTATTCCTTTTGGTAAGAAAATTGAACATGCAAAGTTTTAGCTCGATTGGCCAAGGTTTAGGTCAAGGTTTTGGGGTCGCCCAGAGGGGTATGGTCAAATGTGCAAAAATTGCTAAAAATAGCCTCTCACATCATCACGTGACCTCGGATGACCTTTTTGACCTCGTATAATGATAGATTAGGGTCACATTTCTATCTGTTGGTAGTATATTTTATGACTCTAAAATGCTTAGTTTCATCGCGAAATAGCATTTAAGGTCCGGAAATCATGCATTTTGATGGGTCACGTGATCAATGCAATTGTATAGTACGAGATCATAAAATGTCAATTTGTGACCAAACCAAGTATTTTAGAGTCATATAATGTATTAACAACGAATACAAATATGACCCTAATCTATCATGCCATGAGGTCAAACAGGTCATTTAAGGTCACCTGATGACGTCAGAGGCTATTTTTAGCAATTTTTGCACATTTGGCCTTTCTCTTTAGGTGACCCCTAAACCTTGACCAATCGAGCTAAAACTTTGCATGTACAATTTTCTTACCAAAAGGAATATTTTTGGTGACGTGTACCTTGACTTTTCCAACTTTCGATTTCTTGAACCACCCTACTATCAGGGATGCGGAGTCGGAGTCGGAGTCCTGGAGTCCTATCATTTTTGCTGGAGTCGGAGTCCTATCAGATGATAGGACTCCAGACTCCGGTCTATAACTAGACCCGAAACATAATACAAGCAACTTATTTATTCTCGTGCATGGCTGTCACTGTCTTGATGTCAACTTTCTCAGTCAAACAAAAGTACAGAGACACTGCTGCATGCAAAGCTTGTAATCGTTGACGGAATGAACCGTTATAGTGAAAAAAGCATTGTCTTTTCACTCGGTTATTTCGTAGTGAAGAAAAGCCTTCCTAGCCTCGATCACACCTACGCACCAAAGGTCACGTCAGAGACAAAAATGAAATATTAGTTTGTTTGAGAACATTACCTCTTACCCTCACGTTAATCGTGTGTGATCGCTCCTCTAAAGCGCATATTAAAATCGAGGGTGTAATCATATTTTTTGGAGAAGGATGTGAGATTTTCCTGCCTGATAGAGACTGGAGAAAACTCGTGTGAAGCTCACATCAAGAAGATGGGAGGAGCCGAGTCGTATGCATCCAACTGAAAGCGACATTTGATGAGCTTTCATTGAAAATGATTGATGATTGATACAGCAATGATCACTAAATATAGGTTCAGGTAAGCCTATAATGATATATGATGCAGGCTACCAGTTAATTTTTCAAAAAAGGATTTATATACTTGACACCCGGAGTCGGAGTCCTATCAAAATGATAGGACTCCGCATCCCTGCCTACTATACATATAGATGTATTTGAAGATATTTGACCATATGGTTGACTGTTAAAAATCATCACATTTGATGCAGATCAACGTTGATAAATTGAAGGTGTAGACATTGCATACTTGGCGAGCATACTTATGGATGCATTTTGAATTGATGCACGTGCGAAGACAAACATGCGCATTGTAATAAACCTACTAATGAGGTTAGTGTGTCTTACATGCCATCTACCTAGAAATGTGTGTAATGCAAAACACTCCAGTGAATTTTAATTGTTAAGTAAAAATGATTTAATAGATTTCAAATTTATACATGTCACACATGCACATTTTTCTTCACAGACATGATCAAAGAAAAACACATGTAAATCCAATGGGATGCAGATTGTAGTTTTTGACTAAAATGAAATGTTCTATACATTCTTTTATTAACTGAAAAGTACTAAGTCTAGAGTCATAATTTTTGACAAGATATGTCTTCAAGTTATTTCTTATCATGTGTATGTGACATTATCATGCTTCTGATCGGCGATGTGTGCGATAATGTGGTTCAATGTCGATGAAGTAGGCCAACATGTTGGTGCTTGCCGACATTGGGAGGCTTGCCAAATCTGAATGTGTGTAGCTTCATAGACAGGGGGCATGAACATGATAAGAAATGAACTGAAGACATTCCGTGTCAAAAATTATGGCTCTAGAGTCTAGACTTAGTATTTCAATTGAAGAAAATTTCATTTTTTCCAAAAGCTGCAATCTGCATCCCATTAGATCATCATGTGCTTTTCTTTGATACAGTCTGATAGGAAGAGGAACTAACTGGAACTCGGCAGACGCGCGAATTTGTAGTAGTCATAGGGTGTGCATCATTCTGTGAAATTCTCATTTTCGTCTTCATTCCCTTCAGAAACTCGTACTGGCTGTCGGAATGACATTAATGAAAATTCCACTGATATCTGATACATTCAGTCAACCTTGTCCAAAATCAAGGACGTTCATAAATCTTTACGCTTGGTGATGATTGATTTCAAAATAAGCTGTCCTGTTCGAATATCGCCAATTTGTATAATAATGTTGCGGTAGAGTGTAGCAGACACGCTCATTATCTTGCAAAACTTTAAAATGCCACGAATTTCATATGAAGAACATCATCCACAAATAACTTTTTCACTGAAAATGGCATCTATGTTTTGAAGTCATGACCCGCTCACAGTCCCAATCTCTTTATTGTACAGGTACTATCTAGCAAATTCTGAAGGAGAGGGTTTTTCAAAGAAAAAAAAAGAAGAATATTATTTCTAGAAAATTCTTATTCTTGTTACTTCTTATACAACTGAAAATCATTAAAATCATTTAAACTCTTGAACTTTGCAATCTTTGCGCACCAGAGGGCTAATGGAATATAGGGGTATTATGTCAAAAGCTGTGAGGTCAGCAACAAACATTAACTTTGAACTTATCAACGTTGAACTTCTGTAATGCTCTAACTAGCTGCTTACAAATATGCTCCATCAAACAGCAGATGTCTATGCTATATATAGTTCTCATTCTCACAGTATGAGAAAGTATTGAAAATTCGGTCGGTTGTTTAGAAAAAATCTGATTTTGGATTTTAGAAATGAATGGATAATAAAAGAAATGCATAGGCCTATAAATGCTTTTTTCTGCATATTTTGTCTGTTTTTTAGTACACATAAAGTCACAGCTTGATTATTATTGCTTTGTGGAGAAGCGTAAGGCGCTACTGAGAAGTCATGTAGTGCACTACAAGGGGATGGCAATTGACTTTGACTTTATAGGCTAGCCTTATGCAATTGGAGTGACAGTGAAGTAGGAGTTGAGAGGAACCATGAAAGCACCCACATGTTGAATTAGCAAGCAACGCGTCACAAAGGAAAGCAGATATTTGAGAGGCACAATTCCATTTTCTATTATACAAGGCTTGACATTGTAAGGTGGACTGAGTATCATACAGATAATGCAAGTTTTATATCGTCCATGATTTTGGACTACGTGGCATCTTACGAAGACGAAGCCAGTGAAGCTGAAAAGTAACAAAATTGTATTATAGACGTCAACCAATGCCCTCAATCAGATGAAATTGAAATTGTGACTTCTGACGAGCATTTTGATGAATCAACAGCTACAGTATTGCAAACGTCGTGCAGAGGTAATGAATTTCAGTGGTCCAAAGAGTAGCCTCGCACAGACCTGTGTAAAGGCAAAGAAGCATCGCATGGCTTACTTTTGGTTTTGCTTGGGAGAAATAGCTTTTGAATTCAGAAGGACTATTGAACTGCTGAAAACCATAACACAAATCTGTGTTTGTCACTTTTGCGTGGGAGCACAATAAAGTCACGAATTACACTATTAGCATTATTTCAAAGTGATAGCATGTGATTTGCCCGGATGAGCGCTAAACGCATATAAAAATACTCGTAGCCTTGTTTACGAGCACATGTAATACCCTGTCCTCCACTTACAGCAAAGGTGAATTGGAAGGTGTAGACCCGACATGGAATTGGTTTTTTACCAAATTTGTTTATCTGTCTACTTTCCCAACGCATTCGATGTTATCGACAAGATGGAGAGAGAGAGAGAGAGAAGAGTCCGAGATCGGCGAGTGTCAGATGGTCGCGCTTTAGAATTGACGATGATACAATACGTATATTAGTGGAATTCACAAGCAAATTTTAGGAAATTCCTTTGAAAGTTGGCAATTCAAGCAAACTGCTCCCCACCCCAATTGATCATGATGTTTTTCAGAGTCAAGTCCAGATGTGATGGTTCATTGATTTTCCCATTTATCAGTCATTTTCAATTTTTTGTTTCTTCATTGATACCCAAAAAGAAACAAAGCTTCAATTGAATGAATTGTGACAAAAAATCAAAAAATGACAACGTAAACATTTACATTCATGCCCATGTTTATCTGTTATGCTATATTTTATAGAACTCAATTTATGACACTGTTTATCAAGTATTTGAAATACCACTATACGCGAGCATTTTTTTGAGTGAGCACCCCATCATTATGAATTATATTTTCTTCGTTGTGGTACATCCATTTCATACCACTGTGCAGTGGTTATAATTGCTCGTCACGAAGCTCCCTCCACAAGGAGTGTTCAGATAATTTGCTGTATACTACTAGATTAAATTCTTCATCTGAGTTGGATGCACCCTGTCAATAATAGCGTCGATTTTCATCTATTCATAAAGTTTGAAATGGATTTTGAAAGAAGCTGTAAATGGAATTCTGTATGCTAAAGGTTACTATTGAATGTCATTAGTCATTATTTCACGACAATATCTTGAAATGTTCATATTTAATCAAATTTAGCCATTAAGTAATGAAGAGCAATTTCTACAGAACTAATTCGATAGCTTAATTTTAAGTGTCATTCCTTTTAACTTACGAATAAAAACCTTTTGCATAAACTTATCTTCTCAATGAGATTAAAATTGCAATGTTTGCGTAAATGACATTTCACATAAATGATCGACTAAGAAACTTTTAAAGCTTTTAAGTTCATTTGAATTCTGTATATTGCCTCTTCAATGTCATTGATGACAGTCAATTATTGCTGCTCGTAACTTGTTTCAATCAAAAGAATCAGGTGCATCCTTCTTAAAGAACAAACTATTATCTAGAAGATTTCTTCCGAATATTTCAGTACTAGAAAATTTCCGCTTTTGAATATTTGCTTTCAATGAAAACCGTATGCACCTTGAAATGTTTTCCAGTTTCTCGACAAGTGTAAAAGCGCTGACATCAAGATACATTAGTTCTGCACTGAACTATAACGACAATTATTTTGGGCAAGAGAAGCAGTTTATCAAAGTGCTTTTTCGTTGCGATGCAGACTGAATGTGTACTGAAATGATGAAAAGTACACTAACGATCAGCAAACAGAATCATATTTAATATTTCATTCCTGTGAAATTTGCAAGAACATACTTCTCGACTGTGAGCTTGTAATGATCGCAAGTGCATTGAGATACGTTCTTAGCACCAGTCAAAGTAATTTCTACAAAATATTTGTCAAATGTTCATGAAATCAGATGAACTGAAATTGAAAAATATTTCGAGAATGAAGTAATTTGCAATGCAACAACATTTTATTGCTTATTTTCAATGTGCGACATTAAAGAATTTTCAGTCATTCTATGCAATAAATGAGCATGGTTCGAATATACTCCGAATGATTGTGTGTTTTGATAACTTCCCTTTTCAGGCAATTCTCATGCAAACTTCGAATTTGTTCAACACGTTTGACGTCGGATTAATGCATTGGACATAAAAAAGTTTACGAATTATTTCAATAGAAATCATCTCTTGAGCAAATACTAAGTACATAGATTTCGTGTTCGAGTCACAGTAAATATAATTAATTAAAGATAATAGCAATGTGTAGATAAATTAAGATGCTTATGAAATCAAAATTTGATTCAATCGAATGCGCTCCACTGTCTTAACCCACCATCTACAATGGATATGAAAACCTTAGCATTTTTGTAAAGATTATTAAAAGCATGGAAATTGATAAGAGTTGCCACCTGTGAATGTCAGGAAATCCAAGGTAGAGATGTGTGAAGAGTCCGTTGATCAATCTTATCTTTACAATCCGTTCTGGGTGAAATGAATTATCGCCCTTACAGAACTCGACATATCAGCGGTCTTACGGAAGACTATATCACCATAATGGTGATAGCCGTTATCAATTTTGTGAAGTGCTCGGAAACCACTGTGAAGCGACGCTCCCCGATAAAATTGGTTCGTCTGATGAAGCGCAGTTCAAGCTGTAGAGTCACATCAATAGACCTGACTTAAATACTGGAACTCTGAAAATCCTCGCATCAACAATTGAAAGGCATTTGCATGACACTGATGTCACAATTTGGGCCGTCATTTCTTTAGGAATTCCTGCGATTTTTGATTTCACGAAAACTGGTGAAATCTATTTGAAAGCTTTACAGGAAGCTATTGCTTCGGGTCTGTGAAATTTTGTAAGGTCGATGACATGTTATTCGTAAGTGTACTTAGTTGCCTGCTAATATCAAACTACTTATGTTTGCCTGCAAACAAAACCATGCTACTTTTATTTGCTAGCAGCAGCTTAATATCTTGGACACGCATTCGCATTCGCCAATCTAGCAAGCGATGCATAAACAATAGGATTACAGGCCAACTTGTCCTTCTGCTTTCACTTTAAATAACACATGAAGGCGCCTCGTCTATATTATGCTTAACAATTGCTGTGATCTCACTTATAATTTAAAAACGTACAGTAGCATATTTAAAAGCATATGCAAAAATGCTGTATGGAAAGCATGCTTGAAAACCATGGTTTGAGAGCGTGTTTAAAAACTTTTACAACTATGCTTATAGCAGCGTATACGAAAGTGTTGTTTTAAAACCATCTTTGAAAACAATGTTCAAAGCAAGATTTGAAGTCGATGCTTAAACCACGTTATTTTCGTCTCTCTGATAGTAATACCACTATTTAATTGATATATTAGAAGCCTAGTATTATATAGGCAAAGTACAATATGAGGTGATTGTTTATTACACAAATATGTATGTATCTTTTTTGGTGTTGATCAATATTTCATAAATATCAATTAATGAGTATTAAATCAGCTTGTAGAGGAACATGAGCAGAGCAGCATCTCCAAAGCCTTTCGGCTGTTGCAGACTGCTAAATCCTCCATCAAAGCACGAAACTCACTTATGAAAGTCAAAAATGTCTTATTAACTGCTAAAGCCGGTTGTGGGATCCAACCGGACCCCAGAACGGGATTGACTGTGTGAAAAGGTGAGCAGGCGTGAAGTGTTACAGCCAATATTTATTAGTTTGTAAATAAAGCATACATATTTATCAACACTGCAAATCATAAAGTCCCATTTAAGTGTGCATCTGAGTACTAAACAGAAGAGTACTAGAATTATCGAACTTAAATTCACAGATCTTTTGTTGTCTTATACGGGAGGTTCATTATGCAATTTTCCACGTTGTAAACAAAAAGATAGCTCTCCCTCAATTTAGACGATTTATTTATTTTTTTAAAAAATAAAGTTCCCCGACGCGTTTCGTCACGGTGGACAGTATCAAGGGGGTAAGTAAATGAACAGGCAGTTGGCTTAAATATAAAAATGATTAGGCAGTGACGACTCGTTAGATCAATTCATGTTTATCAGGCAGGAAAATATCCATCCTTCTTCAAAAAATATGAGTACACCTTCGATTTTAACATGCGCTTTGGTGGAGAAATCACTCACGATTAACGTGAGGGTAAGAGGTAATGTTCTCAAACAAAATAGTATTTCATTTTTGTCTCTGACGTGACCTTTGGCGCGTAGGTGTGATCGAAGCTAGGAAGGCTTGTCTTCTCTACTAAATCACCGAGTGAAAAGACAATCCTTTTTTCAATACGATTCATTCCCTCAACTAGTGACAGCTATGCACGATGATAAATAATTTGTTTGTATTACACTATTTCGGTTCTAGTTATAGGCCGGAGTCCGAGTCCAGCAAAAATGATAGGGCCGACTCCGACTCCGCATCCCTCATCAGTATGCAGCAGTGACGGCGTACGCTATCTGAAAAAGTCTTTTTGTTCCCAGCTGAGAGCGCATAGTCCACGATGTGAATAGCAACTGTGAGAAGGACCGCGTCAATCAGCTAGTCAACACAGTTCATGCACCGAAATCGTCGCTCGGGTCACTTCTGTCTCGGGTAGCGAGTGCTAACAACTGGAAATGACGGTTTGCTGTATTCCTGCATACAGAAGTAGGTGCAGTGAAACAATAAATAATCCTGAAAACCAACGTGTGACATTCTATCGATATCCTCTTAATGAACCAAAGACATCAATCTGGATGAAAAGCATCCTCTCCGACAGTGCTTTGAGCCCTGACAACGTTTGCCCACTTCACTGACTGCGTCTGATATTTTATTGATCCAAATGCATTTGTTTTTAATTGCCAAAGCAATTCTTCGATGGATGTGCGTATATGATATATCGGTTTAGATATGCTGCATAGCATTTTCGATATAATGGAGGGGCTAGTCCCATGCAACTCATTAAATGAGTACTAAGATGAGTACGAATTAAGTGCTGTGCTTTCGAACCCAAGGAGTTCTAAAATGAGTACTAACACTTTCAATCTCATGGAGTCCTAGATTTTGGGACTCATTTCTTAATCATAGTTAGTACTCAGATTCAGCACTCTTTCTAATACTCATTTGAGACTTTATGAATAACAGTGAAAATTTATTAATTTCTAAAAAGACAAAAGAGTATTTTTTGAAGCAAGAGAACATGTTTTAAGCCAATATTTTCAAGTATGGTTGTAATATACACGTACGTCATGTTTTCAACCATGGTCATATATCATAAACACATACATTCAAATGAATTTTCAAAATTAGTTTATTGATGAGAGATAATTGAAACTTATAAAATATAAACAAAAACCTTTTTCAAAATTTTAGGCACGTTCTCATAGGACATCTTATAGGACATTTCAAAATATCGGCATTCTATAGCAAACTATATTTTCTGAGTAAAGTTATACTCACAACAATTCATGTGAATTCCAGTATACAGACAAAGCAAACATAACAACACGGCCGTGATCGATGCTGAGAGATTTATAAAGATATCATCAATAACGAGCAGACAACAAACAGCAATTGCATCCTTCCAGAACAAAACGGAGTCAATAGCTCTTCTACATGGTGAATGACGGAGGAGATCATAAAACTAAATCAAAAATAATTTAATTGCCTGTATAAGAATGAGGCAGTCTATCAATATAATCTTTATATTGAGATGCATCTACTGAGTTGATTCTCTTGCCTTTCAAACTCATTATACATTGATGAGCCATACACCATTCAAGAGCTTATGTTCTCAGCTTTTCAATGAGCTATATATTGTACATTTGCATCCGTCAATGTTTAAGGGGGACAGAAGTCAAAGTGTGAAAATCGACAATTTTAGAAATCTCAAATTTTCAATGTGAGACATATGAGCATGACAATGAATCAGACACAAGGTGAAAGGGCTTTCTCTGAGCATTCTTTTGATGCTTTGCACGTCGAAATCGGTGTACTTTTAGAGAAGTCATGCATATATGATTTCCCGAATTCATTGCATAATTTTCTGTTTCTGTTGATTGTTGAAAAATTGCTTACGTCTTCTGTCGATAACAAGGTCATTTTCAGGCTTTCAATACCTATGGTGTCTAGACATCTGTATAGCCAGATTAAAGTGTTGACCCACATAAGTTGTAAACAAAATTTCGGTTTTGAATTCATCTTCTGTCACGCTGAGTCGTGATGCCGGTACCACATGGGGCTATTCAGTGCATTCTTAGAACGTCAGCTTTCCTATCCACCAGTCGAGTATTGCCGCATGGGGTCGGCGACTCTTGCACTCGACGAGCCTTCGACAACCCGGACCATCGGCTGCATGAAACAATCTCCGAGGAGACACCCAATCGTCAACTTCGGTCGCAGTACACCTACAGCGACCACACCCGGCAACTGCTAGCAGCGACGGACCCTCAACAGAGTCCCACTAGCTGATCCATCAAGAAGGTGCGCGATCAGTGGAGTCACCGTCCGCCTTCGAGGCTGTACGACTTCATCCTAGAGCCGGATACTACCGTCAAGGGGAAAAACTCGCCTGGTTGCGACTTAATCGTCTCCGGACCGGGGTCAGTCGATTCGGCAGCACTCTACACCGCTGAGGATTGCGCGACACCGCTGCCTGTGCCTGTGGGGCAAACGAGCAGACCCCGGACCATCTAATTTCGGTCCGTCGCCGCTAGTAGTTTCTCGATAATGTTGGTCGTTCCGATCATTATTAAAAATGTTACCAGACGCATGAAAGACGTTCACAAACTTCTCTGTAGAACTTGACATCGTCTGTGTCTCTTTGCTGTATGATCCAGTTGATAAACCACTAAAGCTACGCACAGTTTGGCGTGGTCAATGTTGAACTGGCCGCTCATTAGTCCGGCAGCCAGAACGAGTTCCTACAGGGAACGAGGCCGAAAGTGATGCTTTCACAAAATGATGTACATCCTATGCCTACTATGAATCTGTACGTCTGCCGAGTTCTAGTGAGTTCCTCTTCTTGTCAGACAAGATCAAATAAAAACTTATGTAAATCCAATGGGACGCAGATTGCAGTTTTTGGCTAAAAAGAAATTTAGTATGTTTTCTCTGATTAAACGAGAAGCACTAAGTTCAGAGTCACAATTTTTCGCATGAAATGTCTTCAGGTCATTTCCCTTTATTTTCATGCACCCCAGTCTATATAGCTAGACACATTTAGATTTGGCGGGCCTCTTAATGTCGGCAAACCCAAACAGTTTGAGCAACTTTATCCACATTCAACCACATTCTCATATACATTGCCGATCAGAACCATGATAAAAGCACATGCACATCATAGGAAATGACCTGAAGACATTCCATGCCAAAAAGTATCACTCTCGGCTTAGTACTTTTCGTTTAATCAGAGAAAACATACAAAATTTCATTTTAGCCAAAACTGCACTCTGCGTTCTATTGGATTTACATGTGTTTTTCTTTGATCCTGTCTGACAAGAAGAGGAACTCCTAGAACTCGGCAGACGTACAGATTCATAATAGGCATATAGTGTACATCATTCTGTGAAAGTCTAACTTTCGGCCTCGTTCCCTGCAGAAACTCGTTCTGGCTGCCGGACTACATTGTTCGATTGCTATGGAATGATGTCAGCAGACTGAGCCATTTCATTAGCGTTACATGTTCCATTGCTACCTTTCTAGTCAAACACAAGCAGAGAAGACTAGTTTGCCAAAAAATAAGTGTCCCAAAGACCACCTTCCACAGGTGGAAAATAGTGGAAACAGATGCAACATTGCCACATGGCATATAGATGGCATTCTCAATGGAATCGAGTTGTTTGGAGTGATGAAGCTTCTGTCTGTCTTAGAGGTCGCGATGGCCGTTTGAGAGTTTGGATGAAGTCAGGTGATGCAATTCCTATCATTTGACATCGCCTGTGAATCAAGGAGGTGCAAGATTGTTGATTTGTGCTGCGATATATATGAATGGCCGAAATGAACTCCATATGCAAAGGGATAGCATGAATTCCGATGGATACGTGAATGTTTTACAAAGGCACATTCTTCCACTGTCCTCCCAATTGAGTGATCCTTCCTCCGACTGGATTTACATGGACGAGAACGCCACTTGTCACAGGAGTTGTGTAACTAATTCATTCAAAACTCAAGCCGGCATACGAATTTCGAAATGGCACGCTGGCTCACATTTGCTGACCTCAATCCAATTGAAAATGTCTGGAGTTTGCTATTAAGCGAAGTGTGAGTCGATCAATTCATCCTGGAGATTTTTTCTCTCGACCTGAAGCTTTGATAAGGCAAGAGTGGGAGAGATTAGATCAAGAAATAATCAACTCCAGCGAGCGTACCATGGGCGATTTTATGGGCCAAGTGGCTCTATGGAGTCACTGAGCGGCAACGAAAATTTTATTTCAAGCTTTATTTTCATTTATCTGCCATATTTGTATCTGTAATTGACAAAATTTCAATAAATGAGACAAAATTTAGGTGGTCCACATTTTAATATCATCACTTAGTACAATAGTTATCAAACTTCAATCATGCGCATATTTACTGTCGCCATGTTGCACTCAATATGATGATAATGGAAAGATGATTATTTTAACATCAGACATTTCATTGTAATCTAAAGAGGAGCAGCATGTATTATGTTCATGTTCTCAGGTATTACAAGAGAGCAGCTACCAATCGCTTCAAGTTAAACCATCAATAGCTTCACTGAACTCGGTATTTCTCCATGTATGCATTATGCACTCAATAAAATATCGAATATGTCGTTTTTTCATTGTAAATATGAAAGATATGCCGCCAATATGAAGAAAGAGTAGCACCTTTGCTTCAACTTCAATAGCTTTACTGGATTCAGAATCAGCGTGCACAGCACATGCATCACCTGCGTAGGCCTATGAACAGGCATGCATCACAAGTCATTAATCACAGAAGACATACATCACAAGCAATGAATTACAGAAGACACGCATCACAAGTCATAAATGCTCACACGTTAAGTAAGTAAGTAAGTAAGTAAATTGTATATTTCGTAAATCATTGAAAATCAAGACATACACGTACAGTTAGATACTGTCTGGGTACAGAATTACATTGAAGAAAAGATAAGTAGAGTCATAGTGCATATATAATGTAAGTTGACCAAACAAACATTTCCGAAAAAGAGATGTACAAAACATTGATCGGTAGCCGTATTGTTTGACAACATTATGCTCCTTGGAAAGAACGAGTCTCGCCTTCTGGATAAGTGACAGGGAGGCTGAAGAAACCTGCCTGAACAGGATGATCTTGATGGGAAAAGGGTATGAAGAGGATGCGCTGGGTTTATCAGAAATCGTGAATAAAAGTTTTATGGCTGATGAGTTACGACGAACGTGTAAGTCCTGGAATGAATTGCACTGGCAATTATCACCACAGATGAGTCTATGAGCCCTGCGTTGAATTCCAGTAAGAATGATTTCTTCCTTAGCCAGCATGCCAACCATCAGTCCCGAACAATACTCAATAATTGATAGTATCAATCCGTTATATAATACGTAATATAATAATACATTCGTTTAGAAGCAATGCTGTTGACATACTCCATTTGTTTGCTCCACTTGAGGTCAGATGTAAAAAAGACACCGAGAATTTTAACTTCCGTAACTTTAGATATATTCGGTATGTTGGGAAGGGTTGACTGCGGTGACTTAGGGATCCATAGCAATTTACACTTTCTCACATTAAGGTTCAGACCAACGGACAAGGACCAATCAATCATGTTTTGATGTTCTTGTAGACAATTAGCAATATTGTTGTCTGAAATAGAAACGACGAAAGTACAATCGTCAATGTATTTTACGATATGTTGATGTCACGAGTCGTTGATGGGATGGAGAGAACTAATCGCCAGATTAAATAAATAAGGTCCAAACACGGATCCCTGTGGGATTCCAGACTTCAGTGGGAGATTTTTGCTTATTTGGTTGTTTAATCTGACCTCTTGACTACGATTCTTAAGATAGTTAAGCCCTACTACATTAAGTAGGTCTAAGTACTTGTAGCAGCGACGAAGAGTTTTTAGCAGTCTTATCATGAGATTTGCGTAATCCTATTTATAAAACCCCTCATTTTACATGTGCATCAATTTTAGATCTCAATGACGAATTACTCAAGAACATTATATTCAGAAATGAAGACGAATGTTTTGATTAGCTTAATCTAAATCGATTCTTACTCCACATTTTGTAGGTATGGACGCAATATTCCTGCAAAGAGTGGTTGCAAGGTAAACGGGTGAATACTTTCTGTGCTTGGAATGGTTTCTTCTAACACACTCACATGATGACGACCTTGACATGTTTAACACCATCAAAAGAACAATGACTCATAACAATATTTTGCTCTGAGTGAAAAATTCATTAAATAGTTTTCTAAAAAGACACCTTCCACATACTTGTCATATGCAGGGTAGATACATTGACAATATAACCCCAATTGCTGTTAGAAAATCGAGCTCGAGACTTGGAGAGTGACTCGATTACCTTCACAGTCACAATTATCCATGGCGTGGCGTATTGTAGCCCAATTTCTAACCCCTATCTCTGCAGCATATATGGATACAAAATGCCTACCAGTACAACAATGAGCAATTTCGTAGCGTTTTTCGTTGTCTGTAATGTTTCTCACATTAATTATATTCACGCAATGATTTTACGTTTCAGAGTTCTGCTTCATGTTTTCAAACAATTCAAATCATAGAAGACGATTTTTACTAAATTATTGTCTTACTCCAAAACAAAAATTATTTGATCACTGCACTTTACTTACACAAAACTATGATTTGATCATTTGTAATGTCAGAGTGATATCTAGCTGCTTCATTACTAATAAAGAGCACTCGAAGATCAAAACGATGTCATGTTGTGTTGTGAGTTTCACTGAATTCGGAGCTTGTTGTTGAGAAGTTGGTATGTTTGGTATACGTCATTGACCAGACTCCAAGATAATACACACTTGCTTTAAAACAATTCTTTGTGTCACGAATCCTGAAAAAGGGAACTTTTTTCTTTGAAATACGAAAGGTGTGAAGAGAGACAAATATTTTCCCACACACATGTAACATGCATGATAATCATTGAAAAAGTGAATGAGCGAAGCATATTTGAAAATAACAAAGCAAATATATTTGAAAGTAACAAAGATACAAGTAGTGTTGTGTGCTCTAAAGAGCTATGTCGCGCGCACAAGAATCATTGACATTCTTTCGCACTTTCGGAAAGTAAAGCTTTTCAATAGGATGACAAGCGAAGTGACGAGAGCAGTGGCAAACAATCGATGAATAGTCTACTACTATCCACTGGCTCAGTGGCCTTGTGGTACAGCGTTGGATTTGCGTCCGGGTGACATGAGTTCAAACCTGGGTCGGGTCAAGCATAAGACTTTTAAGATAGGTACACTCTGCATTGTTGTAAAACACTCGGCGCGAAAGAATGAGAGTGGGATAAATTTAGCTCTGCCACATGGAAGATCGGTGTTTCGCCGAATGTGCTTCCCAGGATAAACAAGGAACATTTTTTTAGTATCTCTCTTGAAAAGCCGTTAATGCCCACATAAATGTGGTGTGACACATTTTATACTAAAATTACCGAATTCCAAGACATCTTGGCCTTCCGAAGAGTTAAAATTGTTCTTCTTGGCCTAATCTCTCCATGAAAGATTCATCATATCATACTTGCCAATCGAAAATGCTAGACTGACAATCCTCACCAAAAAATGTCATTATCTTTCCATTTACGATGGTTTCATAAGCGAATATGACTGCCATGTTCGTTGCAGAATTGCTGAGGATATGGCGATCAAACAACTGTGTTCTCAACTTCTCCCCTGAACTTTCTTGAGAAATACATATGTTGCACTATTCCTTTGATTATCTGTCTTTTTTATGGATATTTTGAATCTTGATGTAATTTAAAATGCAGCTGCAGATTTGAGCAGTGGCATATTCACATAGCATATTCAATCTTCCTCACAATTTTTCATTATAATCTACGGTAATTATTTGTTTTCAATGTAAACTTCACATCTCACTGATAGAGTATATTTCAAAACTACAGTTGTCATACAATTGCTATCATATTAACATCTTGCTCTAATTTCCTCATAATTTCTGGATGAAGTCCCACTAGACATCTTTGCATGGCAACTTGAGTCAACTTTCACTCATTACAAAATAATTTGCATGATGATGCGCGTCGACTGAAAGATTCATAAACGGCACAGTGTAACAACTGAACTATTTTATTATATTCCTATGGTTGTTGACATCTCAACATTCTCATGTTTCTCACGTCTCGCCTCTGTAGCGCTCAATTTGTCGTCCTCAGAACGTCAATATCAACAAGTCAGAATATCATAGATGAGCTATTTCTATGTGGGAAGGACATGTAAAATTAAAATTTGATGAAATTTACTGATTTGATTGCTGACTTTAAACAGTCTGGCTCCGACTCGACATCACTCCATATATGAAGTGATTAAATACAATTATATTTTTCTGTGGTCAATTTTTACAAAATCAACGACTTGAAACTCAGACAAGAGATCACTGAAACGTGCATTAGCAATTTACAACATTTTTCTGGCATCAATGAAGCATGCAAGCATAAAGTTCTTGTGAGAGAATGACTGTAGTGTAAATGCATTTTCTTAAAACATTTCTCCCCAGCCTACAGTACAAAGAAAAGAGATGTTTTAAAACTCAAATTATTTTAAAATTAACATTCAAGCTCACATGGATTCTCTCGGAAATTGGGTAATCCACACTAGACGTTTCCTGGCGGTCCTGAAATTTACGACCGGATTTTTGACTGGAATCTCTGGCGCGTTTGACGTTGTACTTTTCTTCAATGGTCGCATAGAAGTGAGAACTGAGTCTTAAGTGAGTCATTTGCGCCGGACATTCCTAGTAATGCACTTTTCAATATGGAATAAGCTCTGATTTACGAGTGAACCGTTGGATCGCAACCCCGTCTGTTGATGTTGTTCGATGCACTACTCACTTATCGCTTGTTGAATCCTTTTTGAACGTGCGCATTCATTAGTGAAATAGCTGAAGAAGGAAATGTTAGTAAAACGTGATACCTCTCACAGATTTTGGTAATGGGAATTACGGTTTTGAGAGCGGGTCCTGACAGACGGATAATAAATAGCTTCCGTAAAGACGTTTGTCCTTTTGCCAACCATTCTGTTCTGACCTTGTCGTACCGAATCCGAAACGGGAATGCCAAAATTTTAGATGATGACATGAAGAATCCTTAATCATAGTTGACGAAATTTGATAACTTTATTTCAGTCGGTGTGTTTGCCGATTACCATTGATGTAGTCGAAACGTGTCGGGTAAATCTTTAGAATCTGATTCTGATTATTTTTCTTTTATTTATCTTTTAAAAATTTATCTTTATTGCAATATAAAGTACCGTAAAATTTGGAGAGAAATGTTTTTCTAATTCCATCATTGTGTAAAGCAGCATCTATCCAAGCATTTATGGGAAAGTTCGAAGACAATATAATTCCTGTTTTTCAAATACAAAACATTTTTTCTGTCTTTGCTTTTACACACTTAGCAACATGGTGTACGTTATATTACATAGGATAAAACATATTTTAATGATTCTTTATTCCATTATCAGCTAAGTCTCATTTGATGAATATTTTTCTTATTTTATGCAGAACTTGACAGAGCCTGAATATTTGATTTAGTATTAGCGGCGGGAATAGCGTAAATACCCTGCACATGAGTAAGTTGTGTAATGATGGTTTTCACTCTGACGATGCTTGTCAACTTTTCCAGGGAGAGACTTCCATTTCATTGACTTATGTGTTTGACTTTTCTTTGTTTTGTTTTTAATTTTGAGTATTATTTGTGTGATCTCTGCGCTTGTCCCACGATTCTCATTATTGGGACTAACTTATTCAATAAACGTGATTATTATTATTATTATTAAATCTGTGACTGGTCTTTCCACAGCGTGTAAAGCCCCATATCAGTGATATATCATATAGTGTCAACATATACGCAACGACAGGTGATTGCTCACTTTGTCTAAAACTGGAACTTTATTGAAACAATGTTTGAGTATAAGAATATAATAACAAAGTTTTGTAGATTGACAAACTAAATGCAAATGTGTCCTTGAATGTTGTCATTTTATAATTCGACATGAAAAGTTCCACAATTTTTCAAAGTCAATGTCTAGGTGTAAAAGAGACAATAATGTAAAACCAACTAACACTGCTTACTGAGACAGCTTTTGAAACTCAAAATGTAAGCATAAAAATTGATCATTTCACAAAATAGTTTGATTAGACTCTAAATGTATTTTTGTCCCATCACGTTTTTCAATTGCATTTATTTCTCCAAAAGTGTGACATACGTCAGTCATTATTTTCTGCTGTACGACAACATTGCAATAAACAGAGTTAATTCAATAAGCACTTTCTAAGGAACTCCTTATGTTCACAACGGTTTCCATTTGATTGCAAATATTGCTTGCACCATATGCCTCAATTCATACAAATTCGTTGACAAATATCAAAGTACAGCAAAAAGCAATCAAATTGGTAACCATACATGACTGAACTATTGCAAAGAATGATATATCTTAGACATTATTAACTTCCACATGTGGATCAACAACGCATCACAACAATTTTCTGGTCAATACTATGACACATCGCTTGAAGGGAGCATGTTTCAGGGAAATGACACTCCCATCGAGGCCATGAGTAGGCGCGAATGTACGAGAAGTGTGACATTTAATTACATGCCTTGCTATTTTTGGAGAGAAATGTGAATGTATGTAGATTGAATAATAGTTGACTGATTCGAATTTACCAATTGTGTTCTTTATGACCTATAGCACGAAGTGCATCCCAAAGAACATGATGATTTCGTAGTAATGAATCTTTTGTATGGTTTGCAAAATTGTAATCCACAATAACGACATTATCTCGTGCTGGGTTCCTCCTGATGAATATGAAAAATTGAAGAAAGTTTGAATTACAATGCGAGACAAATAAACAAAAACGAAAACCTGCATCCTATTTCAAAAAATCCAATGAGTTGAAATCATAGCAGTATTTTGAATCAGGAGAAACTCAGGAGTATTTCTCTACGGAGAAACGAATTTAATATTAGAAATCAATGAGATTAAGCAAAATTCAGTATATGTCATCCTACTTATTTCAGAAGACAAATTTTCAGAATTTACGATTATTAAATGGTATGATTATTTTTGTGTAGCTTTTATGGACAGAAGGTAGGCTTTGAAATTCCTTATTATTAACATTCCTAAGAATAGTTATCCCAGACCAAACTTTCCATCTATTGTATTTTTCTCTGTAAATACGCAAGGTTTAATTCAACTTAAATTTTCTTCTCATTTCCTTATAATTGCTTGCACATCCTGATGTAAGGATTGAAAAATATAAGATCTCTGTAAGAAGGATTGTAGCTGATCATCTAAAAAGCTTTGGCATTTTCTCCACTAGATATTGCTTAATTAAGTCTCCTTATGTTATTTAATAAGGGAGACAACTCTTCTTTATATAAATTGCATCTTCTAATATCAGACCATTCGATAAGCAATTTTCCTTTTATATCTTTGCACTGAATATTCGTCCTTGATTCTTAATCATTAATATTCAATGACATTTTTACGCAAAGGATGATGGGCATTATATCTTACGATGATTGACGCAATTCAGTCGCATTTTTTCTTCAATGCTAATAGACGGCCTAGCATAACAAAATATTTAAAAAAGGGAGGAAGCATTATTTGCTTCATTTAGATATGTCCATGTTTAACATGAATTTGATTGGGCTACAATTTCGCGGTATCAAGCTTATTATGGTAATGAAGTCAGAAAACACTTTATCCAAATACTAGGAAGACTACAATAACGGCATGTTCTTCAATGGTTCTAGTGACATGGTAAAAATTAGCCAATACTTTTCACTCTCATAAAACGCGATTATAAATTTTAGATATTATACGGAATCTACTTTTGACTTTCAGAACTACCAAAAAGACGTGCAGAATATGGAGATGCTTCTGTCATGGAAGAATTGCTAAAATCGCTTGGAAATAGTCCTTGTGTACGAGCAGTTTATGAGGCTATAACATTGCCTTAAAGCACTATAAATTATCAGTGTCACGTAACTCTATCCATGCAGCCCCTGAAGCGCATCGAGATCCGGATGGGCAGGGTCGATTTGGTTCTAATATTCCGCCTCCATGTACATGTACATTTAGGGTATGGTCAAGACAACTACCAAGTAGATTGAAATACACGCATACAGTACGAGTCTTCTTTAATGTTTCAAATACAGTGATCATCAGTTTAAATTCACCTCAATGGACCCCACTGTCATCAGTTCAAATGAAAAAGAAGTTTTTAGGGTGTCCTCAACTAACCTCCTTGCATTGGATTTGACAGACAGCGGCACCGTCCAATCGATTTCCCTTAATCACCGAAACCTATATCCATTTCTCCTTTATTATATTATCTTTAATTTTGCTCGGTAGCTTGACTTTTAAATAAAAAGATATATGGCCATTTACAATAAGGCGGTCCAAATTGTATTGTCAATTTCAATTTTTGTGTCGGAACCTGTGTTCTTTATAATGGGATTCGAATCATTGATTATGCGAGCCCTTAGGCTATATAGATGTACTCTACTTTCTTAAGCTACATTAACCATTCTCTGTTCAAGCGAGTTGAAAATATTTTAAGTGCCCATTTTCTATGTCATCTCATTCATTTAGCATTAGTAATTGCATTTAATTTGGTTGTAACTTTTACTTTGATATCGAATAAGCAGTTTGCATACTAGTAGCGGTTGGGCAGTTTGAGGGTATGCGCACTAGCTAGTGCCCACGCTAGATATGGTTACTTTTAAGATGGATGATAGCATTCGAGTGTTAGGAAATACAATATCGAATATCTGAATAAATCATACAAATGTAGTTTTCATTATATTTAGATTTCCCCTTATCGCATGGTAGATGATAGTCATGATGTTAAAATCATTTTTGCGCAATGAAAAATTTTGAAGCATACCTTTGTCACGCAAAGATGGGCATTGCATTTTTCGCATTTTATGTAATTTCTGCTTGGACGCATGCCATTGGAGCTTGCAATAGCCAAATGATTCAGATGGAGTCGGCCAATGATTCATTTTGTCCAAATGAATGAATATCTGGTTTCGTAAGCACAGTTTGAGTCCTCCTCTTTTCTCCTTTTCCGCATGCTCTTGGTCTCATATGATTCTGTTTCAATAGTTGAATATCACTATAATCATAATGCATAGGTATCTAGTAAAATTTATCAGTACTTACATCCAATGAAGAATATAGTATGTATTTCATGCAATGGGTTTAGAAGACGTCACTTTCCAAA
Source organism: Prostheceraeus crozeri (assembly GCA_907163375.1). Lineage (NCBI taxonomy): Eukaryota > Metazoa > Platyhelminthes > Polycladida > Euryleptidae > Prostheceraeus > Prostheceraeus crozeri. Next base: position 34,986 of record CAJQUW010011333.1, on the reverse strand, counting down.
TTGATAATGAGTCTTGTGCGGCTTGTAAACTTAGTAGGCCCATCGCTAAATTGAAACGGCAGAGTGAAAAATTCAAAATCAGTCTTTTCAAATGGTGATGAAAATAATTGTAATTAATTGATAGACTGTAATCAGCTGTAAACGACGAATTTTTAATTATTTCTATAAAACTCCACTTGCTACTGAGCTTGCGATAGCCTAAATGTTGCATCTTCAATGTTGTCATATTGACACATGAATGTTGTCATACAAAACATGAATAGTATCAAAATCTCCCAGAAAATTGTCACCGATCGGATATGAGACTTATTGCATATAGAACCCGCCCTCGAATTGTCTGGTCGCAGCCTGAAATGACTGTTTTAATAGCGGCTACGATTACTATTCGAAGAAATATGGCGATTCAACTTTTATCTATTCCTTTTGTACAATAACAATTTGAATGTGAACCTTTAAATATGAAAAGGTGATTCTTGAGTCACTATTTCTTGCAGTCATCGGTAAAAGATCTGAATAACGGAATGAGTAATTCCATGCTACGTCTTCCGATTTAATTATTCATCTATCCCTCGAAATTCGGATGCGGCGATGGAAATGTATTATAACTTAAAGGTCAGCAGTGAAAAGAAGAAGTCTGACTGACAGGAAATAGCTAAGGGATCAAGTTTACGACAAACACAGCGACAAGATAAATATTTTTTACTTTTCGTGCTTGGAATCATCGTTAAAGCATCACGCCTGGAATTTTGTACTTCAAGACTGTCATTTATTTACACTCCTTCTATACATGCGATGTGATGAAAGTTGAAATTTCTAAAAAATGAACTTCAACGAAATCTTCATGTACAGTCAAAGATGACATTTTGAATAATATTTTAGAGATGATAATTCTGTGATTCTCAAGCATTGATAAGACTCGTGATAGATAACTTGTGATAAAAGATAGTCTGACGACCATTTGATGTAAAAGAAATCGACTGGTCACCTATATAAGAAAAATTTCCGTCCTTTGATTATATAAAGATGCATCAATATAATGCATCAACACTGGGATTCCAATCCTGAGATGGCGATTTTAACAAACTAGCAGAATTCAATGCTTCATAACTTAAATAAATTCGCTGACCCACAGATATGGCATCTATTCTTCCGACTTCAATTCAATCGTCAACGTTCCGATTTTGATGACCGACAGAGGAGGGGGATTTTGAATAGAATTCGAAGCTTGTCAATTGTAAACAAAGTTACTATTTGCAAGTGTGAACAAGATAAGGACTAAAGGACAATTGTCATTGACATTATTAGTTCATGGTGAAAAATGCTTAAATTAAGGATCGTCCTAATCGGTTTGAAATGTTCAGTGAGAACCCCCATTCACAAGCGCAGAGTTGCCATTTACATGACCAGCGTTTAAATTCGATCTCGAGATCAAGATGTTCAAGTGGAATCCCATGCTTGTTTGAATACAGCTGTTATTTGCGTCAGTTTTTTTGCAACTTGCTGTAAAAAAATATTTAAGATTCTTCAATCCCGCAATTGGGATTTTGAAATCTCATCGATGCTTAGCTCTGTCATCCTTGTGTATGCACCTTCGAACTTTTTTATCAGATTTACGGCCAGTGGTGATCACGATCATTTGAGGCTTATAATGGATAACGCTTTGCTTGATAGTTGATCTAGCTGTCCCTGTCAATCTCTCGATATTCCATTGCCTTTACAGATGCGATATAAGATATGGTGCTTTGGGTCATAAATTCTGCAGAGGCGTCACAGAGAAAATAATTTTCTAGATTTGCTCTGAACTACGCTTCGAAGCGTTTAGTAACTATCACTGTTTAGAATAATGGAATTTCGCTTGAACAGCATAGTTCAAAGTAGTAATAAAAAGCCGGTAAATACTGCTGTAAAAAGCTGCTGTAAAATGTATATTATACTTTTCATATCGCATCGAAAAAGGCTAACCATCAATTTTCACCGTTGTGTCATAAGAAATAGAAAATGATGAGCTGAAATTAATATATTAATAAAGGCACTATATCGGTTGAAACTCTCATCACCGATTTAAATCTGATGGCCGACTTCGGTAATTGTTGATATCATGAAGCTTTGTTTTTTGTATTTAACTTTCGAGACGTGGTAAATGAAGACAATTTGCAAATGGGTTTTATGAATTAATCAACACACTACTGATATTGAAATATCAACTGAATCCTTTTGGCAAATATGACGTCAATCTTCATTTGTGAATAAAATAGTTCATTTCATTTCATAAACAACTCATTTGAGAAAGCGCTGCTCCTTTGCATCATTTCAAATCAAAATCGCATTATCTGTGCGAGTAGCAACCGTCGACAGCTCATGGTCGGTGCCTGTTCGATATTGTGCGGCGTATAGTCCTCTCATTTGACCATGAACTATCGCAAGTTTATAAGCCTTATCAAATTCCAAAGATTCGTTCTCAACATTTTCCGACCTCAGTAAACGGTAAAAGTTCATAATTACCCGCAAACTTTTCATCGCTGCTCGCGCTACATGTCATGATGATCATTCTATACCTGATGATGCCTGGGAATTGTTGAAGAAGTTAGCTAGACTTGACGTGGGAACATTAAGGACTTCAGAAACTCAATGCCGGCAGTTGCAAATGAGCAGAAATCGACACAGGCTCTCAAATTCCATCCGAGCGAAGCGAATTGCTCTTCTACATCATTCGAGATCATCCCACGGGATGATGAAATTCAATTAGGACGGAATTCGTTGAATATGTGAACCTGTAGCGCTTCACCTTGAAAGTGTCAATTGTCCTCAAGTGCTGTACTTCGATTCTCAAACGAGAATGAATAATATCCACGTCAGATTGGTGAGTCCAAGTACTCATCATCTATTCATGACACTCACTCGGCCAATGTCCAGTTTCAGAGGTCAAACATCTGTGGCGATTCATGTGAGACTTTATGCTCAACCATCGACTCTAAATTCTTATCATTTCATCTCTATTCTATCTTCTATTGTTTACCGTCTTCTTGGAACTCGATGAAATTAAAAAATATCATGAAATATTTAAACTAGCAGTCGATTACTGTGCAGGTGCGGTATACAAGTCTGCATTATTGAAGATGTCGATGACCCTTCACAAATGGACACTTGTGGACGCCAAGTTCCATCGCCAGATGTAATTGGCAAGAAGTCTGAAAATGAATTGCTTTTATTAATTCATCTGAGATGCGTGCTGCCATTACTTAGGTATACTAGAGGCAGAGGAAATTAGTGAATAGATAGTGCTTTTGGTGCCAACACAGGCTGAGACAATGTGACCATTGATGATTATGACTTAACTATGTCTGTATCATAATTACAAAGCATAATTTGATCAAAAACACATTTAGAATAATGCCTTTTTATCCGATCTAGAACGATTCATGAGTAAGATTTATTACTAATTGTAGTGTTAGGACAAAAAAATTATTTTGATGTCAAATTAATGCGATGAAATTATGAATATACTGACCTCTCTAATTTATTTATTTATTTATTAAACGTACAATATTTGAGTGGCGTTATGTCAACACGACTTCAAGGCCACTGTACAGTAATGTCACAAAGACAGATGAAGAAAACGAAAGGAAGAGAAGTGTTACAAGGGGAAAGAGCGAACGAAGAGGGAGGTCTTTAGGGAGCGCTTGAAGGAGTGGAGGGATGGTTGACTAATCACAGTCTGTAGGAGAGAGTTCCAAATTCTGGCGGCTGCCGACGGGAAAGCTCGGTTTCCGATCGAGCGTCGGGAGAAGGGCACGGACAAGGCGGATCTTGCTGCGGAGCGAAGGTGCCTCCGCGAAGGGATCGAGGAAACACTTTGAAGAGAATCGATGAGGTAAGGCGGAGCGCAGCAGTTGAAGCACTGGTAGCAGAACACACCAAGACGGAAGTGGATCCGCTCCTGCATGCGCAGCCAGTGGAGGTCTTTAAGGAGAGGAGTGATGTGGGAGCGGTTGGAGGAGTTGTGTAGGAGTCTAGCAGTAGCGTTTAAGACAGATTGGAGGCGGCGATATTGTGTGTTAGGAAGACCGTCGAGGACAGATGAGCAGTAGTCTAAGCGGGAGTGCACTAGCGATGTGACGAGGGAACGTAGGATGGATGTGGTAAGGGAGTTCCGGATCGACCGGATCTGTCTGAGAGCAGCAAAACAGCTGGCGACCTTGCTCGAGACAAAGGACCGCATGGAGAGCGTGGAGTCAATGTGCACTCCTAGGCAGCGAAGGACATTGGAGGGAGTGATTGGAGTAGATGCCACAGTAATTGGGGTCGAGGGGATTAGGTCCTTCTTACGGCTAGAGGAGCACCACAGCACTTCAGTTTTGGGGATGTTCAGTCGAAGCTTGTTAGCGCTCAGCCACTGCTGGAGGTCTTCAACACAGCGCTCCACTCGGGCAGTAAGTAGGAAAGTTGAAGGGGGCAGGGAGGAACCATAAATGCTGAAGTCGTCTGCATATGCATGTGCGCGTAAGCCGTGTTGGTCGGTGATGCCGAAGAGATCAGCGGTGTACATAATGAAGAAGAGGGGGCCCGGCACTGAACCCTGTGGGACGCCATGATCATTAGGAGATGGGGAAGATCTGGAACTGTTGTGGCGAACGAGTCTTCTTCTGGAGGTAAGGAATGATTCACACCACTGTAATGCCGGACCGGATATGCCGAAGGAGACATTGAGTCTACGTAGCAGAATCTAATATTGGATATTAGCACTATAAAAGTCATTATAACTGAATCAGTTGAAATGGCTAATGCAGATAGGGCAAGGATAGCAAACTTTTCAATTTCCGGGCCACATCAGGGATCGAATGAGCTTTACGAGCGAAATTGAAATGTTCTCTTTTAAGACATAGGGTTTGAATTTTACAACAAATGCTTAAGCCTTGCAGATTGAAAAACCAAATCTTAAAATAATAGGAAAGCAATTTTTCATTCAAATTTTACTTTGAATTATATAATTTTTTTATGAATGATAAATCATTCATTTTTTATTTTGCGCTACCTGCACCGTTATAAATTTAGTCTGCTGGCAAGAGAGTTCGCTGAAGATGTTCAAGAAGTTCGCTACAATGAATTCGCTGAAGCGCTATGATATTTACTTATACAACAGAACATATCACAAAATCAAGAAGGAAATCATTTAAATCCAATACCTTCATATTCCACCGAATTGCTTCCAAAATTATACCAAAGTTGCACCGTGCCTCTAGAACTATTTCAATCTCTTGTTGAGCTCATCGATGAGGTTTCAGATTAGACTGTCGTCTCATTTATGTCCATGACATAAATGAAGCTAGTCACCTCAAAATGTCAATGAGCCATGGAACTTATTTTGGAGGTCACAGTTTGACACATCGGCTGCAGTTTGCCACCTGTGTGATAGAAATTCAAAATAGTTATTTAAACTATGAAGTTCAAATTCTTTAATTTTGATGAATTAAATATTTAAATTAAACTGAAGTCAGTGTAGAAACCCATCCTCAGGAACAAAAGTGATCCCCTATTATTTCACTCTGCCAACTACACATGACGTAGGGATTAAGTTAGAGTTCCGTTTTTGAAAATTTCGCGCATGTCGTCAAGATTTCTGCAATTGCTGGATCATTTGTGTTAATTGCAAATGCAAATGCAAGTCAGAAGCATTATTTTCTGATTTATGATTTAAAAGCAGGCAATTCGAATACTAGATGTTAGTGTTTCAAATGTGAAATACAAGGAATCGAAAGTATTTGAATAGTAGCCCACATGGAGCATTGGAGCCAACATTCGGAAGCATTATCAAACATCGTATAATTTTTATCAATATCAAAAGTTTATCAAATTCATCTTCCTGATCAAGAATTTACAGCTAGATTCACGAATTTACGTTCGTTCCTGAGAAAATGAGATTATATCCTTTTTGCCTTATCTCACTGATGATTAAGTTCGTCAGAAAGAGTTCATGTCATCAATTTTGATAATTTTCCAACCCTGCAACCCTCCTGAAGATGACATTCTGATCAAAGCTACACTCCCTAGTCATGATTGCAACAAAATAGCTAGCTTTTCAACCTAATCACGGTTCTAGATATCTAAACAGGTAGCACCGAATAATTGTGATGATCGGAGCTTTATAAACTAAGGATTCCACAACAAATCGCAAGCGATGTTTTTTTCATCTAATTTACTAATTTCATCATTATATCCATTAATTAATCAACTTTCCAGTGTCAGCATCGAAATTATTTATGATAGCCTAATCTTAGCAAACTGAGCTTCCAAAATAATTTCAGACTTTGATGTCAATGTTTTTCAGCGCAAATTGTGTCACCCAAAGGGATCAATTTGAATTGCAACAATATCAACCATATAATGAAAAAGCATTAACAAGTTGAGGTTTCTACATTGATGCAACTCCAAAAATGAGTTCAACTTCATGAGCGTTTCAAAATCTGAAATTCTTTTAAGAATAAATCAATTGAAAAAAGGAGAGTCAATTGAATAGATGAAATCAAAATTCATCAAACTGCGTACTTTGTATGGCACTTAAACCTCCTTCTCTCCAATAGTTCCCTTATCTTAATTGAGATTGCTTTTCTAAGACAATTCAAATGTTGTCGAATTTCCACATGTGTGAATGATGCCCTATCTATTTTTGAGTTGCACGAAATTTGTGCTAAGTAAAATGATATGAAATTGTATTTAGAATTTTCAATATTTCAACTCATTAGCAAAAATGGAATGTTTGACGTTATTCGTTCAGTCGTAACAATCTAATTCTATCCCATTCAAATGATAGTTTTCTAAATCTTCTATTTTTTGGCACAATATGAATTCACAATGCAACATGTCCGTATTGAATGAAAATAAGTCTATTGAATGAAAATTTTGACTATGTGGCAAACTCAAAAGTCATTGTGAAGTTTTTGTACTTTTGAATCAGTTGAAAACATTTCTCGAAAACAATACAGTGAAAACAATGCTTTGTATGGTAACCTTCACATTAATTCTCTTTATGCGAGGATATCTCATTTTGTTGCTCTGTATTGAGTGTATCAATTCACAGCAAAAATGTGAAAAACATCCATGTACATGCACATCAGCTATTTAACAAGTGTAAATCTTTAACAACCGTGCTTAAATGAACACCATGAAAAGTGTACGATATTCTGAAGTGAGCGAAATATGTGCTGATTTGCACATCAAAGAATAGATTGTTTAAGTGTGAAAATCAAGATTACACAATATAGATAACATGATTAACATGTAATTTCAAATATTTCTTTCTTTCTGTTGAAATAGCCCACACACTGCACGTTTTTGCTATTTCCATTCTTCCATGCGTTTGTTCATTAATTATCTTTTTATTATACAGGATGTCCATAAAGTTTGTACTTGGTTTGAAGCCACTGTCATTTTCATAGAGTAGCTCAGCATTTGTCAAATTCCCAATGTGTATACCCTTTCAGATTTATTAAATGAACTCGAGGTGAACACAGTTGGATATTGTTACCTTTTGCAACCTTTTGTAATTTTGAAGAAATTATTATGGAATTGACTGATCATGATAGTAATGCTGAATGAATTATAGTATTTTACAGATCCTCCGTGTCATGACAACCTTGGAGTAAAAATGTTTGTGAAATTAGCACTTCGATAGGTTGCCATTATTTTCATGCTCAATCTCAAGAGTACTTTCTTAAGCGTGTTCATATCACAAGCAACCTGCCACTGGTAGAGCAAAATAACATAATGAAAGAGAATATTCAATTAACTTGTAACGATGTAAATGGTTGCACATCACTATTCAGATTCAAGACATGAAACAAAAATTTATAGAAACATAAAATCATGCCGATGAAAACCGAATTAAGAATATGAAATTTCAGCCACGACAGCACAATAAGATCTTGACTTTTTTCATAAAGACTTCCATAATAATACGGATCATGAAGTTCCCTTGATAATCAGGTTAATTTCCGCTTAGTTAAAATGCTTATTAGGAAATATTCATTACTTTAGATATCCAACTTGTTTCACACTACTTATAAATTGTATTCATGTCGGTAGTATGCAAATTTGCAAAACATTAGCTTTTTAAAAACTGCTAAAGTAATTTTTTGGACCCCAGGAACGCTATCTATGCAAAAAACTGAATCCTTTGATATAAAAATTTTCACTACATACAGATATCTTTTTGAGTCGACACTCTACCTACTATTGTCATTTTCTAGCTCTATAGCTCTATTTCTAGCTCTACTAGCTCTATTGTCATTTTCAAACTAAATGTTCAAATTCAAATTTGATTCATTTGATTCACGTGATGATGATGCCCCTAAGGTTGTTTACAACAGCATCTAATATCAAAATATTTTGACTATCTTAGAATATCTCTGAAAAATATTTTGATGAATATCTGAAATGTAAAGTTTTTTAAGTGGACTATTACTTTCAAGTATAAACTATGTCTTTGTGAAGCCATTAGTTAGTGCCAGTTATCTACATATCAAAAAAATATAACTTCTGCAGCACTTTCTTACGACAAAGAATACTTAAAACTTTATTAACAATGTTCAATTAATGTAATTTCCATCTCATGAGGACAAATTCAATGCCTGGTAGAAATTCCGGCCTTTGACTTCAAGAGTTTCGGGTGATATGGCCGAAACTGTTTCTTCTGTGAATAGAAGAAATTGGCTTATTCAGTGTGGTCTCTCCCTGTAAACACAATTATAAGATATTCCAAAAAAATTAAGAAATTATAGGAGTTAAATCAGGGCTTTTTTGTAGCAGACTTATAGATGAGCGTGAATTATCAGGCCCAGCCGGCCCGGACCGGTCCAGGCCCGCTGAACCAGAAATGTTCAGGCCCGGTACAGCCCGCTGATCTGGAGATGCTCGGCCCATAATCAATGCTTTTGTCATATCCGTATAAGACATAGGCCTTCATAATACTGTATGTGTCATACTATCATGATTAATTTCATGAATATCTGACTTTTGATCTATAAATTTGCGACTTTGACCAGATTTTTGTCATAAGCATTACAAAAATGATGAGTGATTTAGTAGCAATTTCTTTTATGAATTCTTATTTTTTTAATTGTGTTTTTAGGTGAGAATTGTAATCCAATTCTGTAAGTTATGCTCGCAAGATTGTATACTTTTATCGCACTATCTTTCATAGAGTTTGAGTTCCGGATTTCCGTAAAATAAAAATACTCTAATTATGTTGCAACCAAAAATGCATTCAACAAAAGGTACAGTGCGGCTTCACTTCATACTTGAATTAAAAGTTGTGCTTTCCATTTCGCAAAGCACTTGCGACGGTTTCCACGTGGGCCCTACTCTGGCTGATTAAAAGTCTGAGACTGGAAATTGTTCGCTCTGACTGGCCTGAGCCTGCTTGAACTGCCAATATTTCTCTTGCTAGCGCAAACAACAGTGGGAAATCATTTCTATGTTCCCGCCAGAATGATAATATTCCGACTCGCGTCACAGGTAATGGTGCAATATATCTTTCGACTTGTTCATCAATTTTGTCTTGCAAATTACATATAGTTTCCTTTTCTTTTGCAGATTTTACCTTTCTCTTTTCTCTGTGTTCTCATTTTTAGTCGCAGCAATTCTGGATAAATGATCAGGCAGCCAAGTGCGAATGTCTTCCGTGCTTTTTCTATGAAACATTTTCTCGTCAGTTGTCGTCTGAGGGATAAAAGACAATGTTTTGAAGCTTCGATCTAGGACAATCTTCAGGCCCAAGCCCGGCCCAGGCCCGGCACTTGCAAATCTCGTCGAAAAAATGTCTTGTGAAAAGATGTCGTTTAGGAATCCTCAAGATTCCAAGCTCCGTAGGCTAACACCTTCTCGATGGATGGACATGGACTTGAGCTTCCTTCATCTCTTCAGTTGCAAAATGAAGGCAAACTCAAACATAGCTTTGTAGCTATTAACAGCAGCACTCCCATAAAAATTTAGGGTCACCGCACTTTAATCAATGACCCTGGAATACTAATATGCCTCAGTGACACAGTCAAGAACCCTCTTCCTGATGTTGCACAGTTGTGCCGGCTGACATTCCCACACAGAGTGAAGGTCTTTTAACCAGACTGCATAGTTAAGATCAAAATTTTGTCGAGTGAATTATTTCATGCAAATCACTGTACATAGTATTCCGCGCCATTTTGTAATCTACGTAGGCCTATATTTGTTGATAAAAGAAGATCTCATGCAGCGCAAAGGTTTTCTTTATTGCTTGTGGAGTAGTGCTCCATATAATCGCAGTCATTGACGTTGCTTTGCGAAGTGATGTTGATTGTACTCTTATAAGACTTCGAAAATTTGAACTTTATCCTCTTCTACCCTAGGTCCCCCAGAGAAAGGTCAATCTTGGAATGAATCCGTTTCTTTGAACTTCGCACAGCTTATTGTCACAGGCCTATGTTGGTGTGTGTGGGAATGTTTCATATCTCCCCTTTCATCAATTGGCACTCAAACATCGTGCCAGATTCTAGCTTCGCCACAAGCATCACAATGTTGATACTTATGCATTAGCATGCCGGCAGATATTGCAACTTTTCCTGTCATTTGAATCATCACAAACTCAGACACGAATGATTAATTCAAATTTTCTCATTTTCTGTGCAGCAGTTTTGCACAAGCAATTTTTGGTTTTGCAAAGCCTAAGTTTGCAATTGTTGATATGCTTGAAAATAAGCGTGCGAGAAATTCACATGACTCGAATTGTGCTAAATACGGTATTCGAAAGCAGCATCTGGCAGTTTGCATTTGATACACATACGTGTATATTCTGAACTTAAATACTGCTGTAGACAAAACTTAAGGGTCTCAACGTGTGAGGAATCAAATTTGATTTTGAGCACTATCTTCTCCGGTTGCAAGCTTTATGGACACCCTGCATGTAATCTTCGTAATTCTTCTTATCTCCATAAGTCATCCTCTGGTAATGAATTTTTAGCAAGAATTCATGCAAAGAGAATGGAACACAGGTGTCTACAGTATCATGCAGAACGAACATAGCTAGTAGTAATCATATATAAGTGCGCTAGATTTGTCCAATTCTTCAGCAAAAAAACATAAGGATCTCAGGCGACTATGTTTTATCAAAACTGTCTCTGTAATTTCCCTTTATTTTATCAAGTACATAATTAGTATACATGTAGCAATCTAGTTATCTGGAGATGCTTATTTTTCTAACAATCACAATTGCAAGTCATTTGAACCCTAACACTTTGAAGACGAAAATGATGAACTCGACAAAGCCATTCAATTCTATCAGTAATTGCTTCTTCATACAAATGTCTGAAAAGAAAATTGACATGCAGAAAAATTATTAATTTTCTAATTTAGGTGTTCTCTTTCGGTAGAGGAAGAGCGATGCTGAGTTTTGGCATGCAGTTAGTTCTTAGGAATGTAGATGCAGTGTTCCGGATTAAAAATTCAAATGGAATTAAGGAAACAGAGAACACATACCTCATTTTTCTCCTCAATTGTCTAGAAAGGAATTTACCATTTTCAACGATGAATGATATCGAATGACAAGTTGGAGAAGAATGTTTTGTTGTTATGCTTTGATAAGTTGTATGCTGTTAACAGTGTGTCTCTTTCATGCAAGGAAAGAAATTTCTTCTTACTGAACAAAAGTCAATCACATCTCGAGCCTCTAAGTGAGACAAAACTGTGTACTTGTGTGTCTGTGTGCGACGAATATCCATGATTTCGGAAATCTCGAATATTAAAAATATTGTTATTGCTTACATTTGCAGTCTAATCTAGGGAAGAACTATTTAACATCTATTTCATATTATAAATACAGGGTGAAATAGAGAAACCGCGTGTTTTTCACAACTCAGCCGAGATGTTTACTCTTTGTAAACTGAATATTGTAAATGAATAGCAATTAAATTTCAATTCAAATGATCTCTACTTCCCAGAAATTAAAATTACTTCAAACCTAAACATATTTGAGGAGTGAGTTAATTGATCAAATATTAGTGCGCTGAATTCGACCAAGCCCGCACTGCATGGGATAAATGCTTGAGTTATTCATTTCCGCTGTTGATGTCAGCTTCAACTTTGAGATATCCGACAGCATAAAAGTGCGTTAGCTATATTTCTGTGAGAATTATACCTAAAACGTAACACAATGAGTTGAAACCGTAATAAGTGAAATCTTGCTAATACACTTAAGACGCTTTGGTTATCACATCTTGATTCTAACCCTCCTTTTAGAAGCATTGCAAAAATGCTAATCTAACCCTAACGCCACTTTCATCAGCATTCTTCGAAGAATGTGGGGCCAGAATTCACAAACAAGAAAATTAGGTGGAGTCACGGTGTTGCAGGCAGACCATTCCTCATAAAAATACTGCGCCCCCTTCACATGACTTCTGTATGCTATGTATTCTGAACACGCAGGTGAGAAAAGTAGTAGCCGTAATAGTAGTTTGTGTAGTGATGAATGAATGTGTAACGTAGGCATTGACGATTTATTTCATTAGCTCTACTGAGTGTTGATTTCATTTTTACATTTATTGAATATGATTCAAGTGGCTGATATTAATTAGGCCCCTAGCCCTTGCCATGGTATATTCTAGCTTCATTATCTCGTACGTGCATGTGCACTGTTTTCAAAATATACTGCAAAATTTCATATAAACCAATTAATTGTCTTGTTTGTCTTGAAATGAAGAATCTGCAGCTCATAAAAGTGATCTTCATAGAAAATCAAGAATTCAGATGTTCACTAAAAAGTTTTCGCCGAAGAGGAAAAATTGCATTTTGATGAAAGGAGATCAAGGAGTTTCTAAAGCAGAAAATTGCTACCTCAAGATGTTTAGAATGTCGGTACTTTTAGCTTGAGAACTTACATTTCTGTCCAAAAAATGCCAAAATTGCTTTATATTTTAATACATGCCGTAAATACGAGTCTAGACATACATGTATACTTTGATGCAATCTCTTATTCATGCTCACTTATTCTAAGCGCGTCTCAAGCTTTTGTGGGCTTTAGCTTATTATCTATCGCATCGCATCGCATTAGTAATGTACATGCATGAAAAGAAAGATTTGTATGAATTCTATTTTTGATTATTTGATTTGTACTTTTTCAAGGAAAGTATTGACTAGCCTATTATCTTTGCGATTGAAGCATCGATTCGCCTATCGTGAGTGAATAAATTTCAGATGAAGGTATTCAATTATATTTTAGTAATTATTTTGATAAAAACTGCAGCAAACAATCAGCAAAGAAATATTGCATGTGAATTTACAGCTCTATGAATTTGAATTGATGATAATGAAGACTAGCAAACGACTTACTAACGTTACTAGATTCATGTTTCAGCATGAAAATACTATCCGAACTGTCACAATATTATCAGATGATGTTTGCTTATAATGTTGAAATTCTGACGACGTCTTTTGCAATGCCCAATATCTTTTGTTCATTTTAGAATATCAGTCATTGCACTTTACCTTATTTTGTCTCATGAAACGACAACCAATGTCCGTGACCGAATACCGTATGTGATGCAATAGTAGAACAAACAGTGAAATTGACCGAATTCTCTCTCGGTGACAGTGGAGAATTAATTACTGTGTCGAAGAATGTCAAATCAAATCAGCTCCCATTATTTCAAATGTGTTCATAGCATCATCTTGATCATGATTAACTGTGAGACAAATTCAAATCATGCCTGCGTCACTTTATTTTGCCAGGGTATGAAACGATGAAGTAATGGAGTCTCAACAATATGTGGCTTCTATGTGGTATAGTTTGTCAGGCGAAGTGTTCGACACTATGTCAGTCTACAAGTGTCGCAATTAATCTCTCTTCGGCAGAACTGAGCGCGTTTTGCTGTGTTATGTCGATGGACTTTCTTATAATTTCAAATACGTCGAATAAATACTACTTCAAAGATAAATGTGTCTATCGCTTGGTTGTCATGCTGTCAAACATTATTACAGCATTCTTGTCACACTATTCTCATCTTCTGACGAAAATCTAAAATTCAACAAGATTGCATATTAAATGACACAAATTTCAGGAAAATCAACCATGATTGTATGTTCTGTGCATTTTGCTCAGGTGAAACGTGTATGGGTCAGACGGGTTTCTTCTATAAACGGACTTGAACCGGGCCGGCCTTGAAAATTCAGGTGCATATCAAATGTAGCATATTGATTAAAATTGTGATCTCTTTCTTACAATAATTGCGCAGGGTCATATGGACATAGGGAAATTCCATAATGCACCATTAATCAGAAAAAGAAATTCCACTCAATTCGCAGAATATTTCAGATAATAAATACTTGTGGTTATTAGCTATCTCACTTTGGGTTTGACAATGCCGCGCATTTAAAGTTCGTACATATTGTATTTGCTGTAAGCTTACATGCATTTTGCTCCATTTGTGCATATTGAACTTTCATACATTTTATATCTTCGCAGTTATGCTCACACCCTTAAACTTTCTGCGATAGCCGACATTTATCCAAAAATGAATTCATTGCAATTTCGCATTCTAATTATGTTTAACAATGCACTTCCTACGCAGCTGCCATTTATTAAGTCTGTTTATTGAAAATGAAAATAATTGCTCTATTATGAGCAATGTGCATTCAATCATAAGTACATCAAAAATCTTCACTTAGTGAGCATATCAGTGTAGGTTAAAATAAGGGAAAGCTTTAGCGTAATACATGTACTTAGGCTACTAACTGCAGCTATTGCAATACAAAAACGTTTCACACTAATACCACACTTCTCATGGGCCCAGTAAGAATTTTGGCCTTGAAGAATCTTTATGTCAGCACAAAATACAAAGAATGCACTTCGTTCACTTGATGGATTTATTGAAACTTGAACTTGAGTTTTGGGTTTTCATCCAACTTTTTGCCCAACCCTGTAATAGCCACCACCCTCGAAAGTAGCGCCACCCGACAGAAGGTTGCATGAGTAATAATAGCTAATTCTGCTATTCGGTGCCGCGGATCGAAACTCCTTTACATCATTTGCACCTAATAAGTCCCAACCGCTTCAAGAGTTAAAATAATTGGGCAACATTGAAAATGTAGAACGAGTACCTAGAGGTTCTGCATCTTCAATAAAAAATGACTGTTGAAATAGCTGTAACTGAATATATGCATTAGAACACAGATATGACAAGAAAATTTCTGCGAAATTGAATTCTATGATTATCGTTCAACAGAGGGGTTATTTTTTTTATAGTGATGAGTAATAACTTAATACAAATCCAAAAATTGTGATACTGCTTTTAGTGGGTGATGTTTTCGTGATGCATGAATCTCATTGAGGAAAGTTGCATGCGGTGTGGCCTAGTGGGGAAAGAAGGAAGCGTTCAATAAACAGTTTACCATGTCATCGCCCTCGTCCCAGAAGTGCCAATGCTTAATGCTGTCGGTCTATTTACAATCACAAGAAAACTCTTTTTATGTACAGGCTCTATTGATTCATTGACCTTGAACAGGGTGTGTTAATAACATTAAGATGTGGCCTACCGACTCTGAAATAAAGACAGTCATGTGATTTGCAGTGGTTGCGATAAATAAAAGTTCATTTGCTGCTATGACATTCCTTCAACAGCCATATCATTCTGATATCGAAAACGGCCTTGAAACACCCTGATGCTCTAGATTTTGGTGATGAGTATGATATTTGAAAATATGCATAACTTATTTCAGTCACATTCTCTTTAGTGATGGCACGTTGAGTAATACACAAATTCTAATATAAATTTCCTGAAGCAGGACTTGTTAATTTTGTCACCGTAGAGCAGTGGTGGGCAACGCGTGGCCCGCCACCTCTTCTCTTACCTAAAGTTGCCCGCGGACATTCTTTGAATCGATGATGTGAAAATGACTAACTCCGACTTCTATCCTTGGGAGGTGCATCTAAAGTTCCAGATCCTCGTTAGAATTTGCAAAACCATTAATTAACAACTAAATGAGCAACATGATGGCACAAAAAACAAAAATTCACATTCGAATTATCCAATAATGCTCCTTTTGTAATGAATATGGTATAGTGGCTTTAGAATATAGTGGCTTTAGATTACTTTTTTTAGACATTTTCTGACAGACTTTACTCCTTTTTGCCCCATTAAAATGGGGCCACATGAAGTAAAGGCCACATGAAGAATTGCACCCTTCTTTCAACCGGAACACACTCTATCATTCACACGTTTGCACCTAGCACATGTTTGAATGATATCCCGCACACCAAACACCATCGATCGATTTCAACAGGTTCAATTGGAACACCCACATTGCACTTTAATGTATCCTTGTACGGATACTGTGCATTTGACTGACATTTATCTGACGAATCAAGAATTCATGCAACCATTCACACGAAGAATTGCTAGTAATTCATAAAAATCACATTGCGTTTTCACGGTGATCACGTGATGAACTCAGAGAACGCCATAAACGTCTGTAGCAATGCATTTGCATGAAGCTTCAATTCTATGAGTGCATGTAACTTTTGAAATCTCTAACTGAAAGAAGACAAGTGAGAAAACAGGCACCGTATAACTCAACTGCCTGTAATTCTTTCATGTGATTATGTGATTCGCATGCAAGTATGGAGCGGTAATTTTTGATTGTCTGTTCCATTGTCATTATCGTTGAGTAAATCGAGATTTTGACGGACTCGTGATTGTGCAACAAATTACTCAATAATTAATTCGGTTGACATTTAAACTGCATGTAGTTTTACTGCATATTGACATGCATTGCAGTTGTTCACTTGTTTTACTTAATCTTGTATCTTCAAAGTTGAATAAATCATTAAATTATCGATAATAAATATGGGCCAGATAAAATTCTCATGTAATATGAGTAAATGTGCAAGTTCCTCATTGAAAAATATACTTATCTTAAAAATTGAATAATCAATTTCGTGACCGCATTACTGCAAATATTTGGTAAGTGATACAAAACTTGGGTCTACTGCACTATCAATGCTGCATTTTTGACCTACACAAATCAAGTTATAAAATCGATATTTTGATTTGAATCTTATGAGAACTACATGAAAAGAGCATAATTTTCTGATTTTTTAATCAAAATTCCACTCAATTCGCAGAATATTTCAGATAATAAATACTTGTGGTTATTAGCTATCTCACTTTGGGTTTGACAATGCCGCGCATTTAAAGTTCGTACATATTGTATTTGCTGTAAGCTTACATGCATTTTGCTCCATTTGTGCATATTGAACTTTCATACATTTTATATCTTCGCAGTTATGCTCACACCCTTAAACTTTCTGCGATAGCCGACATTTATCCAAAAATGAATTCATTGCAATTTCGCATTCTAATTATGTTTAACAATGCACTTGCTACGCAGCTGCCATTTATTAAGTCTGTTTATTGAAAATGAAAATAATTGCTCTATTATGAGCAATGTGCATTCAATCATAAGTACATTAAAAATCTTCACTTAGTGAGCATATCAGTGTAGGTTAAAATAAGGGAAAGCTTTAGCGTAATACATGTACTTAGGCTACTAACTGCAGCTATTGCAATACAAAATCGTTTCACACTAATACCACACTTCTCATGGGCCCAGTAAGAATTTTGGCCTTGAAGAATCTTTATGTCAGCACAAAATACAAAGAATGCACTTCGTTCACTTGATGGATTTATTGAAACTTGAACTTGAGTTTTGGGTTTTCATCCAACTTTTTGCCCAACCCTGTAATAGCCACCACCCTCGAAAGTAGCGCCACCCGACAGAAGGTTGCATGAGTAATAATAGCTAATTCTGCTATTCGGTGCCGCGGATCGAAACTCCTTTACATCATTTGCACCTAATAAGTCCCAACCGCTTCAAGAGTTAAAATAACTGGGCAACATTGAAAATGTAGAACGAGTACCTAGAGGTTCTGCATCTTCAATAAAAAATGACTGTTGAAATAGCTGTAACTGAATAAGTAGTAAGTAAAACTCCACTTCTGGATAGCGCAAGATGGCCGCCGTCGCTGACGTCCCCCCCCCTCTGGAACGGCAGAGTCTCGTGGTCGGCCACCGTGGTGCTTTGAGTCTGACGTCCCCCCTCTGGAACGACAGAGTGTCGTGGTGTACCGGCCAAGTGAGTCCGCAAGGTTCGCTGACGTCGCCCCCCCTGGCCGGCCGTCGTATAGCGCGCGGTGATGTGCTGGTTGGCGTGGTGTGCCGGCCAGGTTGGGAGGGTGGACTGTTGTAGCTCACCTGAAAAAATCCCAAGTGTCAGAGTGGCTGTGTATGGGTAAAATTTTGAAAATTTTCCAAAGTGTGGAATTTCGACCTGGGACCGTCACCAAAACATTTTTCATCAAATTTCACTGACCCCCCCCCCCGATAGCAATCTTCTAACTTTGGTTCTAGTGAACGGATTTTGTCTTACAGCTACTCGTTTGAAAGAGGAGAAAAAACTGCTCGACGACATTTTTTGTTGCGAGTCAATCGGACCAGCCGTTCAAAAGTTAGAGCTCTTACAAGATTTTAGTTCGGAGCTCACCTGAAAAAATCCTAAGTGTCAGAGTGGCTTTGTATGGGTAAAATTTTGAAAATTTTCCAAAGTGTGGAATTTCGACCTGGGAACGTCACCAAAACATTTTTCATCAAATTTCACTGACCTCCCCCCCCGACAGCAATCTTCTAACTTTGGTTCTAGTGAACGGATTTTGTCTTACAGCTATTCGTTTGAAAGAGGAGAAAAAACTGCTCGACGACATTTTTTGTTGCGAGTCAATCGGACCAGCCGTTCAAAAGTTAGAGCTGTTACAAGATTTTAGTTCGGAGCTCACCTGAAAAAATCCTAAGTGTCAGAGTGGCTTTGTATGGTCAAAATTTTGAAAATTTTCCAAAGTGTGGAATTTCGACCTGGGACCGTCACCAAAACATTTTTCATCAAATTTCACTGACCTCCCCCCCCCTCGGGAGAGCTAGCTTCGATCTTGGCTTCTAGTGGACGGATTTTGTCGTGCAATAGCTCGTTTGAAAGCTAAGAGTGAGACAAATTCAGTGAAAGAATCGGCTTGTTCATATCTGTCTTCGTTTAGATGTGAGACGCCATTTAAGATTTTAGTTCGGAGCTCACCTGAAAAAAATCCTAAGTGTCACAGTGACTTTGTATGGTCAAAATTTTGAAAATTTTTCAAGGTGTGGAATTTCGACCTGGTACCTTTACCAAACCATTTTTCATCAAATTTCTCCGATCGAGGGGGGGAGGTCAGTGAAATTTGATGAAAAATGTTTTTGTAAAGGTCCCAGGTCGAAATTCGGAAGTTTTAAATTTTTCAAAATTTTCACCACACTGGAGCTCCCACACTTAGGAATTTTTTCACTTGTGGCATGTTACATGGACATGTGCTGACGCACCGACTTCCCGTGGTCATATGAGAATGGTTCAGATGTCATATGATAGAGAATGCTGAGACGAATCGTTTGCAACAAACCGCATGTCGCTACGATGAATACTTTCGGAGATAGAGCCATTTTAAGTTTTCTTCCGAGCATATATAAACCCCCGACAACGTAAGTCTGATCACTTCATCGAAAGACGAGGTAAGCGACGGTCGTCGCTCTGAGCTCCCAATATCGGGTGTTTCAAAGGACTCTATCTTTTGAAGTAGGCAAGCTATCTTCTTACTTCAAAGTTTGTATAATAGAGTTTGATAGTGTCTTTACTACTGATAAAATTTTCTAAAAGTAGTATGAGTAGTAAAATGTGGAATTTTTTAAAAATTCTTAATTTTCAGATTTTTCAAAGTTTTAACATGTAGACTAAGGTTTTCAAGTATGCTGAGTTCAAATCTGCTATCAGATTTCAAATTTAACTATGTCTAAGGCAGCTTTGAGGGGTTAGATCCCAGCTACTGATCACTACCTTTGACTCGGCGTTCCTGTTACCACTTCGGGGCAGTGACAATGATGTCTTAAGCTGTAAAGAGCGGGTATCGGGGAAGATCTCTCACTTCCCTAGTGATCAGTACAAGGCCTTCGGGCTGTCGACGGGATCGAGTGCCACTCACTATACTCAAATCTATCATTCCTGACTAAGTGTAATGCTTTAGGAATATGACTGTACTACATGATTCCAAACTTATACAAATTTCATTATCTTACAGCTAACGATAAAATCAGGCATGGCTAATGATAAGAATAGAAAATATCATATCAAGATGTGAACATGTGGGCGAATCAATCGCAGTGCGGACGCCAAGGCGCATGTCAAGAAGGCGGGCACCGGCCACTTGATTATCTTGAATAGGGTTGCGTGTGTGAAGTGTAGAGTGCTGAAGGGTGATGAGGATGAGGCGCGTTTCTACAGAGTGCATGCTAACTGTAGTGGTGGTTTGGTGAGTGACTTGAGATTCACGCAGTTGATTGTGGAAGAGAGGGAGCGAATGTTGGCGACCGAGCGAGAGGGTAAGGTTGAGAATGTTGTTGAGAATGATGAGTTGGCGAGAGCAGTATCGTCGTTGGAGGCTGAGATTGAGCGAAAGAGAGTGCTTCAGAGTGATGATGAGGATGATGTGGATTTAGATAGGGAGCGTGTGAGGAAGCGTGTGAGGAAGTTGAGCTCTTCGTCGTCGGAGGTGTCAAACATTGTCATCACCGACCCCCCTAAGAGCTCATCTTTCCTAAAAGTGAAGAGTGGTGGGATTCGTGTGCAGTCGGCGAGGTGGTTGAAGGATGAAGAGAAGAGGCATGTTTCGCAGCAGATGGCGCATGATTTGTTGGTGAATAAGTATGAGAGTTTGAAGAAGGTGAAGGATGAAGTCGTGAAGGAGTTGGATGAGTTGAAAAAGAAGGAACTGAAGTCGAAGGAGGTAGCGGATGAGAATATTAGAATGAGGCGTAGTGTGACTGATTTGAAGAATAAGACGCGAGAGTTGGAATAGAAGAATGATGAGTGTGAGAAGAGGGCGAGTGCTGCGGAGAGAAGAATGAGAGATGCAGAAGCGAAGTTTGAGGAGATGATGAAGGAGATGAGTGTGTTGAGAGCGAGGAATGTTGAGTTGGAGAGGACTGTGGCTCGGCGGGGTGATGAGAGGCAGGCGTATGAGAAGTTGGAGCGCATGAGGGATGAGTGGGAACGTGTGAATGAGGATCGTTTGTTTGAATTTCACATCCCTATTCGGGATAATCATTTGGCCGGCGAAGTACTCGTCAATCAAAATCTGGACGAGTCCATCCTATGTTATAACGGCCATCCGACGAAAAAATGTCTCCATGCCAGCCTAAGAATGCGCGGTCACTTACATAAATTCTCGATTCGGAAGCGCGCGAGACTGCCAAAGGATGGCTAACTTGGTAAGTGAAAAGTAAATAAGATAGTATATCCTATTCTAATACATATCATTTTCATTGCAGATCTTTGCCCGCCTTCACCACCCCATCACGACACTCCCGAGAACGAACCATCGGCTCTCTTAAGGGCCACCTAGGGGCGAGACATGATAGAACCTCCACGCGGTTTGCCCTGGGCAGTCTTCGGACTGGCGAATACTATCATTAAGTTGAATCTGCTATCAGTCAACTTGAACGTTGCGTCGCGTTAGAGGGGTATATAAACCACTGCCTCTCATTTCATTTCATTTCAATCATGCAGACGCCGAACAGTCAAGTCAGCTCTCCTCGCGGACCGCAGTTAAGGCCGCGAAATTTATTTGAGGAGTTTGTCAGGCTACAGGAGCAAGACAGAGTTTATAATAATCTTGCTCGGATTGGCAATCCGATGACAGCAACTGCTGTCAATCCAACGGAATGGCGCTACATTCCACTTTTTAGCCATGTACCAGTTAGTGTGGAAGTCGACAGTGCTACCAAAGAGAGAGTCGAAGACTCTCTAAGCAGAATTGGTAGGGTGTAAGATGACGTTACTCCCGAGAACGAACCATCGGCTCTCTTAAGGGCCACCATGGGGCAAGACATGATAGAACCTCCTCGCGGTTTGCCCTGGGCAGTCTTCGGACTGGCGAATACTATCATTAAGTTGAATCTGCTATCAGTCAACTTGAACGTTATGCAGTCGATTGCTATCCCTGAAGCATTCTGATTCGCTGTTAAGCAATTCATTGTTGAAAACCCTATATAAGCCAGAAGATTGTAGCGCTTCTCATTCAATTTCAAGTCACGATGGAAGCAACATCTGCCAACAGCATTCCCGTCTTCATCGATGAAGACAACGCCATTCCCGAGTTCGTCATCCTCGACGAGTGGGATGAAGAGGATGATAAGAAGGGGAAGATCAAGAAGATCATTTGGACGGATGAGGTGTGGACTCCAAATACCACTCGCATCCGAAAGGTGCCAGATGCACCAGTACGACCTCGGCGGTATAGGGTCTATGAGAACCTAACCGTCATACCCATTGACTATTCCAGCCAATAGTCAAATTCACACCCCCCGAGAACGAACCATCGGCTCTCTTAAGGGCCACCATGGGGCAAGACATGATAGAACCTCCGCGCGGTTTGCCCTGGGCAGTCTTCGGACTGGCGAATACTATCATTAAGTTGAATCTGCTATCAGTCAACTTGAACGTTGCAAATGAAGTTCGTAGTAATACTTCCTTTCGACGGGCGTTCCTGTAAAGGGCGGCAGTGAAACCCGTAGCTATGTATACCGCAAGGGACATTCGGCAATGGTCAATCTTGTTTAACCTCTCTGCGTCATGTTTGCAAGTGATTGCCTCTGTCTCAACGTAGTATGCATTCGCGTCAGGGCGACATTTAGCCAACTGTCGAAGGTTGCCTAAAACTTTCCATTGCATACGTTATGAGAACCATGAGTTCTACCTGTCTCTATCAATGAGACGAATTGATGAATGGAATGAAATGGGAGGACACTCACGCGCCACACGCAACATAACACACTTCTCTCTTCCGTAGTCTAACAAGCTCTTTACACATGGATCGCAGTCGATTGCTATCCCTGTATCAGAAGTGTAAGCCATCTTAATTTTATTTGACACTATTTCATCTATCATCATCGTCCATATGAAATGTTATAAGAATTGCAAGTTAAACTAAGTGTGCTACTATTTCCAAATGAAAAAGTATACATGCTTAAATCAACCACTGAAGCCTCATTCAAGTAAGTCAGTATGAAAGCAAAGATAATACGAAATAAAAATTTATTATGGCATGTATTTCAAAAGGTCTTCATCGTCAATATCGTCCCAGAGTCTGGCTTCACATAGATAACAAAAACAGTTCACTTGCTTTAATCGTTCTTCCACTGCGAGCCTCACTTTGTCAATATACTCCCACTCCGCCATAGTTCGTGGCTGGGAGTTAGGGGTGTACCACTCCCATAATTGGTGGAGGAACTTGGTGCTGGTGATCTCCATCACATCGTCAGTATCGTACTGGAGATACTTCCACCTCACGCCTGTTAAGTCGGGACACTTCTTCTCACATACACTCTCTTCGTTGTCCGCTGGTAATGACACCTTCTCTACCTTCGTTGGAGCGTTTGGTGTTGAGGATGGAGAAGAGAATTTTGTGTTTGGTGTTGTCGGAGGGCTTGTCATGTTGTCTGTGAATAATAACTTTGAAATGTTTTCTAATTCTTAAGTATCAACAAGCAACCAATCAGAATGAACAGCCAATGAATGATGAATACGAAAGTATATATGTGAAGTGACATTCGTGTCATTTCACTCTGTCTTTGTGACATATAAGTGAAGTGTTCTCTGACGAATTCTATATTTGAGGCGTACAAGTAAACTGCTCTCTCGTGAAGTCTCTATCTTGTTGAAGTATCAACCTTAAACTCGATTTCGTTGAAATGGCAAGTTGAAAATTTCTTCACTCATCTCCCCCAAACGTGTGGCTAATAGCATCTTCCTCAATTTCAGGCATCAACTTCATTACCAACGCCCTCCCTTCTCGAGGAAAGTTTAGAGTTGTTGAGTCAAAGTAGGTTGTAACAATACACTGAGACTTGAACAGAGATGATAGAATGATTTCTCTTTCAGGTGATGTGAGTTCCAGCTCAGGACTCTCGCGACAAGGCAACGAGTGGGAATGTGCCGACTGCGGACATATGTTTACAAGGAAGCACAGTCTCCTTCGACACATCAAACAACGTGTGTGTCAACGCAAAGCGGCGTCAATCTCCGGAGGTGAAGTTGATTCTGACGATGACATCTCCTTTCCTTGCGATTTGTGCCCTCTTTCTTTTGATAGTCACTTTCAGCGATCTTCGCACAGACTTCAACACACGCATGCAAATGATCACTACACCAACGGTACCTCTACCATCTCCCTCATTAATGTTTCACATAATAATTTAGTACGCGACTACTGCATGGAGTCTAATACTCAAATAGTAGATTTTCCTGAGTGGCTCCTTCAAAATTCTAACATTATCGAAGCGCTCTTCAACAATTTAGACAATTTTAGAATGAAGGCGCTCATCTACCTTAAACTAAAATATATTAAGATAGATTTTCAAACGGGTCAAGTGACGGAGAGAATACCGTTTCATGTTCCTTCCTCTTCCGCAACCGAAGTTGTAGACTGTAAGTCTTGGCTAAATTTTCACATTCAATGTTTAAAATCAAATGTAGATAAATTCAATCAACGCGACAGCGCTCTCATTTTTGATGGTGTGGACTCAGCCATATTCAAAATTTCACTATTAGAAAGTCATGCAGCTCGAGGTACATTTAAACTACCAAAAACGTTGTATAATAAGAAAGCTGTCATCAATGTCAATTGTAAATCACAGTGTTTCAAATATGCAGTCCTATCCATCCTTCACTATAATGATATCCACGCGAATCGAAATCATACCTATAGCTATAGACAGTGGGAGGATGAACTAGACTTTGAAGGTTGTGATAGTAACAACATGAAAGTCAAAGATGTAGAAACGTTCGAAAAACATAATAAGATTAAAATTGTCGTTCACGTGTGGGAGAAGGGGTTGAAGGGTGCCCGCTATAATTCACGTTCAACTTGTTATGAACGTGTAGTCAACCTCTTATTAGTAAAACAAGATGATAGCGAGGAATGGCACTACTGTGGTATTCCCAAAATCTCTCGCTTGTACACTCACTTGGGGCACTCTAAAATGGGTGAACATTTTGTATGCGACCGCTGCATCCGCTCCTTTTGGAGTAAAGATAAATTTGAAACTCACTATGAATGGTGCAAGCGAGGTAAATTACAAATGGAACGCATGCCCAAAGATAAAATATTTTCACATAGGGATAATGGTGACGAATTAAGTCCCCTGCGTGTCATTTACGCAGACATATAATGCTAAATTGATGATATCATCCACAAGCCAGCAGCCATATCCTGCTATGAAGTATGGCATGACCACTTTAGGAATAGACAAAACAAAATGCATACTTGGCAAGGTGAAGATTGCATTTCAAAATTTCTAGAATTTCTCGATAAAGCTGCAAAATTTCAACAATCATATGATTCCCAATTGCAGCGTAAGTCACTACATATGTCAGATGAAGACAAACAAAAATTTGAAAGTTGCACATCCTGTCCTAAATGTCATAAAACGTTTGATGACGATAAAATTAAGAAAGTGCGTGATCATGATCACATCACTGGTAAATTTAGAAACGCACTCTGCTCCAAATGTAACTTTTCACTTAGGTTGAGACGTCGTGTACTACCCGTCATTTTTCATAACTTTAAGGGCTATGACAGTCATATGCTCATAAAAGGAGGGTTGAGCCAGATGAAATCGTGGCAGTTTAATGTAATAGCACAAACGAGAGAAAAATTCATGGCAATGACAGCAAAAGTACCAGTAGATAAAACTAAAGAAAATAAGACAGTCTTCTTCGAAATAAAATTTTTAGATTCATTCCAATTCATGTCAGCGTCACTAGCTTCTCTCGTTCGTAATCTCAAGTTTCTTCCCCATAGTCAAACTTTGAAGAAACACTATCCAAACTTAACGGATGAAATAATCACTCGCAAAGGAGTCTTTCCTTATGCATATTTTAGCTCAATGTCTAAACTAAATGAAACAACCCTTCCTTCCATTGACAAATTCAAAAACGATTTGACGGGTGAAGATTGTCCAGTAAAAGATTATGAACATGCTCAAGTGGCATGGTTAAACTTTAATTGTAAAACGTTTCGCGATTATATGATCGCTTACTTAGAATTAGATGTCATTTTGCTGGCTGATGTCTTTCAGGAATTTCGACGAGTGGCATTAGAAGAAGACAAATTAGATCCTATCCACTTTGTCAGTCTACCAGCCATGTCCTTTAAATCAGCCTTTAAAATGACTGGTGAGACCATTCATCTCTTACAAGACCCGGAGATGTATAATATATTTGAGCGCGGAATACGCGGTGGTCTCACATTTGTAAATAAACATCATATAAAATCTGAAACAGTAGGTGATGATCATATCCACCTAAAGTACTATGACCAAAATAATTTATATGGTAGTTCACTGTCTAAATCACTACCTCATTCCGAGTTTAGTTGGTTAAATCAAGATGAGCTTGAGTATTACTCCAACCCTTCAAACATACTGAAGATTCCAGATGAAGGTGATTGGGGACATTATTTTGAAGTGGATTTGATTTATCCAAATAGCATTAAAAATAAAACTGCTGATTTCCCACTCGCACCTGAATCTGGTGAAGTGACTGAAGATATGTTTTCACCATTCATGTCACAATTTCATAATAACTTAACAGAGTGTGGACAGCCAAGGTACAAACCATGCCGCAAACTTTTACTCATCCAATATGATAAGAAAAATTATCTCGTACACTTCTGCATACTAAAATTCTATTTAGAAATGGGCATGCTTCTAAAGTCAGTTCACCGCATTATCAAATTTAGACAGAAAGCCTTCCTCAAACCCTACATAGATAGTAACAGTCAAAAACGTGCACTCGCCCAAATTATTTTGAAAAGGATTTTTATAAATATAAGAATAACAGTCTTTTCGGAAAGACCATGGAGGATGTTAGAAAACGTATGAACTACAAACTAGTCGTTGATGAACAAAAATATCACAAATTGACCTCATCACCTCTTTTCATTGATAGAGACATCATCGATGAGGATCTTGTAGGTGTTAAAATGATAAAATCAGAAGTTGAGTTGTGCAAACCCATCTATATTGGGCAAGCCGTTTTAGATTATTCCAAGCTTGAAATGTATCAACTCTTCTACAAAATATTAAAACCATGCCCTCTCGTAAAAGAGGTTCGCTTGCTGGGTGGTGATACAGATAGTTTCTTTTTAGGAATTACCACTCAAAAAGATCTAAATTTTAATGAAGTAGGCAAGTCATTAGAAAATATTTCGACACATCTAACTACAATCCCACTCATCCACTCTATTCCATACAGAATAAAGCCAAACTTGGTTGTTTTAAGGATGAAACAGCAGGAAAGGAAATAGATGAAATGATTCTCCTCCGTCCTAAAATGTATTCCATGAAATTAAAAGAATGTGCAGATAGTATTAAGCGTGCTAAAGGTATATCAAAATCCATTGTTCACAAAATGAAACATCGGTTCTATAAGAAGGCCTATAAAAATAAAACTATAACGTTTGTCAATATGACAATCTTAAAATCTCAAGTTCATACTGCGAAAACGTACACGTTCAAGAAACGAGCACTTTCAGCATGGGAAGATAAGAAGTGTTGGATAGGACATAACACATCTCTTCCACATGGACATCCTGACACAAACATACCACCACCCAAAAGAATAAAACTCACGCTACCACATTCAGGAGATGTATTGGCATAATCAACTTTAACTCAGTATTTTGATGTTGCTTTTTGTAGATATACATGGCTGTTTTATGTATCGCATGAGATCGTTTCTTCCTTGTGAATATATGCCTACAGTTAGCTCATTCCCCCTATATCTGTGAAAAGACTTTTTCATATACATATTTTTATTTCAATAAACATATCACAATGACTTCACTTTGTTTTTCGAAACACTAAAGTTACGAGGGATTTAGTATCTTTCACATGGATGCACTCTTGTAAACCATTGGTAATTTTGATAGCAATAGAGGGTATAGTTTGTTTGACGACGGGATGATAGAAAATAGATTCAAACATCTTCTCGACTATTCCATATGAAGCGTCTTTATCATGAATGAAATCACGTAAAATGTATTCTTTTTTCTCACCAACAGAAATAGGTAGAATCAAATCACTTTGAATGTAAAGGTGCTGTTCATGTTTATCAAGTGTCATTGGTGTTTCTATACCAATCGTATGCGCAGCGGCAAACACAGTTTGTAGCATTAAAAAACCAAAGAGTTTTTTCAAATTTTTACTCAATTGACATTGAATGTCATCACCCAGTTTCAGAACAACGCGTTGATTTTCAATTGAAAACGAAATGTGGTGTGTCTTTACATCATATTTACTTTTCATCACATGCTTCAACTTCTGTTGTATATAAGGATTTACTACATGAATGAAGCTTTCAACTGTATGATATAGACGCGGCATTATATTGATAGCAACTTTAGATTCTTCATAAGACTGGTAAATTTTCTTGATGCGATCGCCATAGATGTCCACCCACCATTCATCATTAACTGAATCAGTTTTAGTGTGATATTCATGAGAACCATACACCGCACCGCTTCCAATAATAGGTGTATAATGTCTTACAAAATGACGCAAGCTTGGAGAGAAATAAACTGTAAGTTTGTCATTATATTTCTGAATAACCAACTTATTTTTGTCCGCCATAATTTTCTCTCCATACTTCTTACCCACAGTCTCATTCCATCGTTTTACTAACTCAATAAGTGATAAAGGTTGAACACCACGCTTTTTCAAAATGATGCGTTCTTCGCATTCTACAACATCTTCATCAAATATTTTAAATCTATAATGAAATTTGTTGATTCGATTTGAATAAACTTTTTTAACATTTGCAGTAGCAATTGACGTTAGATGTAGTCCATGGCCAAAACCAAGATGTGGATAGAATTCATTATCCAACCTCAGCGTAAGACCTTTAGTAAAAGAATGAAAGCGGAGGAACTGTCTCCCACTCCAATGATAGATAGTAAACTCATAAGCTTTCTGATCCTTATTCTTCATGATGGAAGTATTACCACTGTTGAATGCCTTAATAATTTTCTCATTCCCAAATGGTTCATAAGAATCTGATTTTATCTGAATCCATTCATAGTTCCACTTTCCATCTGATGTTAAATTGTATGGGAACTGGAATGCATTATTCATCGTTATTCCATCATGGGTGCGAGGAGTCAATATCATTTCTTCCAAATCATTCACATTCTGAATATTGCTATCATAGCAAATACTAGAAACGCCAACCTCCCATTCACCTTCTAAATGTAGTGGGCGATTTAATTCTACTCGATAGTCTGATGGTTTATTTTTGGGAAATTTATTCATAGAAGCATTACTGGCAAGTAGATTAGAAACGAGTCCTTATTTTCACTTTCCATATTATTCACATTGGAAAATATATTAGCATACTTTTGCATTAACTCTTCATTCGGAAATGGAGTGTGATACTTGTCACAGCATCTTTATGAAAAGGAATCAACGCACCAGCATCGTCATAAATGGCAATATCAATTTGTGGGATGTAATTTGATTTCAGCTTTGTATAATGCACTTTCTTGAAAGTATGCTCAGATAAAATACTGCAGCTTTTTGGCTGGTATGGTATCATTGCTAGCAATGGAGCTTCAACATCTCCCACACGTACATCTTCACCAATATTGGAATATATCTGAAAATAGTTAATACGACGCGATAGCGGCATGTCTGCGCTAGCTTTGGTTACAGTACCACTTTTAAAGATATTTTGGTCAAAACCCAAAATGTCCATTAGAGTTTTATCCATAATTAGTTCAATACCTTTTCCACTTATAGCGAGAGACAAAACACCTTCTTTTTCAGAAAATGAAATATGTTGCTCATTAATCACTTCATTTAAATAATCTACAACCAATTTAACCGAAGTAATAATGCGAGGCATCAACACTCTTGTTTCATGTAAGATACCACCTAAAGGCTCTACACACTTTCTGTATAAAGATACGGTCCATTCTGTATCAAATTGATTTGACCTTTCACATGGTAAATGTTGCATATCAGATTTTCCATGAACAGCTGCTGAACGATGTCGTAAGAACTGATGAAAATCTTTTGAACAAACTAATACTAGATCATCATCATTTAATTTACTTATTGCAATATGATTAGATGATTTGATAGAAGTCAATGTTGCCACTTGTTTACCATCAACTCGAAGGAGATAATTAAATTTCTTCAATAGTGTTTCAGGAGTCATGTTTGTCTTTCTTGGCATAATCACAATCTTCTTCACCAACGTCTTCTCATTTCTTGGAATAAGATCTACATAATAAGCTTCCTCTCGATATATTAACTGTTTATGACCACTTATGTGGTATTTAACGTTAAAATTATCATAGCTTGTTAAGGTGCTAGCGAGGTAACCTAAATCATTTCTTAAACTTGGACTTAAACCAACAATCCAATCTTTCTCAACTACATGATGTACATAAGTATAATCATCATTGTGCCGAGTAAATTGGACAATATGTTTACACGCTTTATTCAAGAAATCATATATAAACTTTTACATGATAAGAGATCTTTCTTTGGCCACTGTGGAATGTATACTCGGCACCCCTTTTCACATTGGTAAGCAGCTGTACGTCTCATATTAATAGTCATCACCTCATGATCAAAAGTATAGACACAGTTGCTATAAACAAGTTGAGTGACACCCACTTCCCAATTTCCATTTAGCTGTTGTGTATGATCAATGGGAGTAGAAAAGATTGCGGCTCGATTACTAGCAAATCTCTTTGTAGCCGCATTGCTAAGCAAAATATGATAAAACGACATTTTTATATATTGCTGATCTGCGGCTTTGTATAACATCATGAAGACTTGGATTTTGGACTCTCTACAATATATCAGAGTTGATCGTGATGGAAACGTACACTTCAAAAATTCTCATGGTCATACATCAAGAGGTATTACATTAACATGGCGACAATTTGTCAACCTCAATGATATCATGAGGGATTTGGAATATTTTAAAACATTAAGATTCATCTCCTTGGGTGATCAAGTTTGGCTTCAACATTACAGAAATGAAATTCAAATCTGCCATTCTCATTCCACAAACTGTTTCTCATTTCGCAAATACAATTGGGAAAAGTATAGAAGATACATACATCGCTCCATCATGACATTTATTCGTCGTGAGTTCATCGCCCTACTATGCAAATCTTAATCAGACATGACTACCACACACCATGAGTTGGAAATTAGATTCCCTACAACGTATTGAAACGGATCATGATCGAAACGTCTATTTCAAAGATTCAACTGGAAATGCGAGAAGAGAGTTTGCTTTATCTTATCGCCATTTTCAATCTCTACATCATATCATGAAGGATTTGAAATACTTCTATATGAAAAGACATTCACGTATTGGAAATCGCATCTGGTTGCGCGTCAACAATCGGCGAATTCAACTCTATCATTCCCAACTTCATACTAACTTCACATTTCATCAAGGTAGTTGGGAAAAGTATAAAAGGAAGGTACATCGCTCAATTTACTCATTCTTTCATCATGAAGCGCCATCGCTACCACCATCGTCAACATTCTCCGCCGCTTCAGACTCTACACCAAAATCGATCTCACAACATTACACCAACACCTTCCAAACAGCAAGTATTACCCGGGCCGACCTCAAATGTTAGTGGTGAAGATGAACAATTCACGGAATCTTCAACTCTTCCCAAATGGGACTGTACAGATTCTCGGCGCCCTTTCTCATTCATCGGCGCAGTCAATGCGCTTAGAGCTACAGAGAATACTACGTCGGATATGGAAGAGGGAGAGGTGTGTGATGTCGAATCTGACTGTGGACAATATGATGATCTCTACTCAATTGAGTGACAGTCTATCATTTTTGAAGATTCGTACCAGCAGTTACAATTTGTGTTATGATAAAGATAGGGAACGAGGGCCAGAGGGGTTGTGTAGATGGCTTGGGGTTTGTAGGATCCTGTGGGTTTGGGGTGGTGTACGTGGGAGGGTGGGGGAGGGTGAGTGTTATGGGTGTGGTCGTGGTGGAGTGGTGGTGGTTGTGTTAGTGGGGGTGTGGTGTGGGGGCTGACTTAGGTTACGTGCGTGGCATTGGGTGCGGTGGTTGTGGCTTGTTGGGATTTGATATATTGGGTTTGATTTTGGTGTGGGTGTTGTTGAATGTTTTCTCGTGTGTGGTGTTGTGTGAGTTGGTGTGATTGTGTTGTGTTTTTGTGTTGGGTTGGGGTTGTGGTAGTTTGGCGTGTGCATATATGGTGTTTAGGTTCGGGATCTTTGTGTTGATTTTTTGTTATTGGTGTGTTGTTTGTGTGTGATGTATAGTGTTGTTTTTGCCTGGGTGTTTGTGTTTGGTTGTTGTTGGGGGTTTTGTGTGTTTGTTGGTGGTTGGTGTTGGTTTGTTTGGGTGTGGTGTTGTGTTTGTGTGGTTGTTTTTGGTTGGTGTTGGTGTTGTTTGTGGTGTTTGTGGTTGTTGTTTGTGTGTTGGTGTTTTGTGTTGTTTGTGTTGGTTGTGTGGGTGTGTTTGTGGTGTTGTTTGTGGTGGTGTTGTTGGTGGTTGGTTTTGTGTTTGGTTTTGTTTGTTGTGGTTGTGGGTGGTTTGGTGTTTGTTGTGGTGTGTTTGTTGTTGTGGGTTGGTTGTGTTTGTGGGGTGTTTGTGTGTGTTTGTTGTTTTTGTGTTGTGGTGTTTGTGGTGTTGTGTTTTGTTGTGTGGTGTTGTTTGTTGGTGTGGGTTGTGTTTTGTTTGTTTTGGTGTTGTTTGTGTTGGTGTTTGTTTGTGTTGTTGGTGTTGTTTGTGGTGTTGTTTTTTGGTTGTGTTTGTGGTTGGTGTTTTTGTGTTGTTTGTTTTTTGTTTTGTGTTGTTGTTTGGTGTTGTTGTTTTATGTTTTGTGTGGTTGTGTGTTTTGTGAATTGTTTTGTTGTGTTTTGTGTTTTGTTTTGGTTTGGTGTGTGTTTGTTTTGTTTTTTTGTTGTATTGTGTTTGTTTTTGTTGCGTGTTGTTTTGTTTTGTTTGTGTGTATTGTGTGAGTGTTTTGTTTTGTGTTGTTTGTGTTGTATGCTGTTTGTTTTGTTGTGGTTTGTTTTCGTATTTGTGTCGTTTGTGTTGTTTTTGTGTGTAGTTGTTTTGTTTTTGTGGTTGTGTGGTTTGTTGTGTTTTGTGTTGTTGTTGTGTTGTGTTTGTTTTGTTGTGTTGTGTTTTTTGGTTTGTTTTGTTATTGTTTTGTGTGTGGTTGTGTTTTGGTGTTTGTTTGTGTTGGTTGTGTGTGTTTTTTTTGTTTTGTGGTGTTGTGTTTGTTTGTGTTTGTGATTGTGCGTCAATATGGTGATCTCTACTCAATTGAGTGACAGTCTATCATTTTTGAAGATTCGTACCAGCAGTTACAGTTTGTGTTATGAACCCGAACTTTTTCCTGCAGCTCTCATTAGTTGTTGGTTACCTGTGCATGTGGCAATCTTTCATAATAGTAAAGTGATCATTACTGGACTAAAATCTCATGTACAAGCAAATATGATCCTAGACTATCTCATTGAGTATGTACGTACCCAGCGGATTGTAAAATAAAAAACAATTTTTCCAACATGATGTTTTTATTTCAAATCATGATAGAACTTACAAATCATTTTTTCATTAGAGGATGGATTACATGAAAAGTTTTGAATAACAGATGCAAATCGAGATACATGTAAACGTTTTAAGATGAAGTACAGTACAAAAGCACCACACGTTGATGAAAGTGGATGTTGTAGTATGCGTTCATTTCGCTGATATTGACGCGTATGTTTTCTCAACCACTGCTGTGTTGGTATATTTGGAGGTTGAGCAAGAGAGTCAAATAGTTCACCACGTCGGTCTTCTCCAATAAAGATCGCTTTCCAATGCTCACCGCCTAAATTCTGTGAATGAGTGTTTAGCACAATAAAGATGGGATAGTGATTTACTGCAGGTGGTAAGGTATCGAGTGAATAGACATTATCGAAAGCTTTCAACGTCGCTTCGTCTGCATTACGCTGCACTTTAGTCTTAATATCGTCAGCAGTCAACCAACTCATTAACGATTATACTGAAGAATCACGTCACGATACTTTGTAATTTCAATATTTGAATCGAAGACTGCATAAATTAATACATTGATCGTCTCAGGTAGTGTTCTTTTGAACGTCAAATCCAAACGAATATTATGAGGCACGTTCGCTTGACGATAGGGTGCACTAATATCGCTGTCAGCAGTCAAATCAAATGCATAAATAGTATATCCACTCTTAAACTCTTTCATAGTCAGTCCGTTGGTGTCATCCGTATTGTAAAAGCCAAAGACATCCATAAAATCAACATAACTGCGCATAAATTGATCCGAAGCAAAATCTGGTTTGTAGGGTGGACCAGGATGACTCACACCATTTACACGTAAAGCAATTTCACTTAACTGATTGTGTTTAAAATTGAAAGGATTCTTCTTTATATTACCATTAAATGCATCATTTTCAACCATTGCCACCATGAGGAGCTTCGGTGCTTCCGATGGAAAGAGGCCATCTTTCATGAAACTCTTTTGATCTTTCGGAATTGTAAAGGTGAGAAGCTTTGTATGCTGAACGGGGTAAATGGCATTTTGGCGGTTAAGGCCTTCAGCATGCCCTCTAATGACACTTGGATTCGGTACTACTCGACGAATGTAAAGTGCAATATCTTCCACATGAATTCTAAAATTGTCAACTTTAGCAAATGCATTCAGCGCAAATTCAGGCTTATTCAATGTCAGCTTGAGTCGCATGCTGGTATTACAGAGTAAAAACTTTGACTGTCTAAAGAAGTCTAAATTCAGCG
>CAJQUW010011332.1:0-62862 GCA_907163375.1 Prostheceraeus crozeri | reverse complement strand
TGTCATTTTGCTCTCCGATATCACATCACTATTTCAGACATAGAAATTGACAACAATAAAACCTCTAGAATGGAAATTAAGCTTCATCCAATGCACAATAACGGCACATAAATCGCACGCATTTTCACTTAGATGCACCTGCCAACGTCTGTATCATTGGGTTAGAATCAGTCACATGAGTAAATCGAAGCTTTTAATTGGTTCTTCATGCCCCAACTTAGTTCCCCCGAATGTGCCGCGACCTTGAGTCAATTTCCATTCTAGCGAACTTCAGATAAACAATTTATTTCTATGATTTCAGACTATTATCGATCCTATCACCTTGTAGCGTTATCCAGTTTTGGAAATAGAAGGTTTTGAATTTTGAAATTATGATAAAATCCAGATAATTACCTGACAATGTTGTTGCCCAGTGGTATAAATATGGACAATTTGACAACCGAATCACGTGAACTCATATACGATGCATAGGTGAGAAACAGTCCCAAGGCAGCACTTGTATCGAAGGCGTTCTGTGTGGCTGCATTAATCCATAAATTAGGGTCCTTCATCTTGCCTGTAAAAAATGTGCCAGCAAATTTAAATAAGATATTGTAATTTGTAGAAAATGTTTGCAGGACAGTTAGCAGCTCGCTACCACCATCTCCACATATAGCCAAGGTTTCATTCATAGAAATCAGACATTCTCTAAAACTTTGTAATATAGGACTGGGAGGGACATTGAAAACAAAATAACGTTGAGGACAAACGTTGTCATGAGGACGGTGCCAACACGGTGGCGGGTTCCAGTGGTTGACAATAGGAAAATAGTTTTGCATGGCGAGTTAAAGTACATGTAGAGATTACTGCCAACAAAATCTATGGATGATCTTGCTAATTTGGTATCTAGTAGGCCTAATAATAGATGCAAAGATCTACTGTTTATGTATTGGTATTTTGGCAGCTATATCGATTTTGAGAGTTTGTCGCAAATTCACCCTGACGATATTTTGATGTCGAATTGAATGCTCTTCAAGATGGTGTCCACTCGTTTTTGCATTACAAAGTTGAGACTTTCCCTTAAGGTTTTTTTTACTTTTCCGGAAAATCTTTTGCCTTTCTGCATGGGTGTCATGGTTTCTGCTGGTCAAGTATTACGCTAATCACTTCTTTGTTCACATTTGCACTGCGCAGTTATTGAAGCTGATAGCTTATGTGATATTTTTGCAAAAAGAGGCCATGGCATACATTATCTGAAAATTACTAAGCACTTTAGTCTTTTGCTACCCCGCATGTGCATGATGTCTTAAATTTGAAAAATCAACTTCCGACATCTCTAATATTCCTTTGAATTATATAGATTGCTGACTAACTGCTGTATTGCATCAAACTTAACCATTCTTGCATATTGTCACACAATTAGAGCTCTAGTTTCGCTCTCGGCAAGACTGCGATGATGACAAGTGGACTTGATCCCCAATTATTCCATTCTAAAGAAACATCATATTCATCTTTTGTGATCATTAAATAGTCGATTTTTTTGCCATAAGGTAACTACAGTTCGTATGTTTTTGTTTCAAATTTGGAAGATCATGCGAATGTAATGTCAGTTCATGAGCCATTAGTCATTCATTCGTAGTTCATTGATTAATGGTAGCAATTGCATTCCTCATATTTAAAAAAATGTTAGTAACTAAGACATAGCCTAATGCCAGTCGTTCATGCATTGAAAAGTTATCTAAGATATCCTGGAATTGGAGCAAACGGTCCTTATGGCTGCATTTCGGGGATCCTAGCACTAGCCTGTCCACGATTTACACTTCTTCATACTACAAAGCTGTCGGTTTTAATTCTCTTCCATTCAGTGATTTCCAACCTATGATACAAACTTGTGCCTACTTGGGTAGGGAAGTAGGCCTGCATGCCATGTTTTTAGGACTTTAAATGTGGAGCAAGCCTTGGACCTACTTTTCGAAGATGATAGTGACAACCAGTTCACCAAAATCATCCATGTTCTGATGAGGAATCTGGTGATCGACTATTATCCGATTATAAAGCTTCAATACTACTTATCAAAAATTGGTAATTGATAATTCAACTACTCGTTATCCGACTTCAAAATAGATTTCCTACCCAAATCTGTGATCATAGAAGATTATTTGTAGTCAAATTCCTTCATTTTTTATGTATTTTGAATGTTTGTTGATGCAGAGAATGATGGACAAATGAGTTCTAACTTCGACGTCGTATTAGCTCTCCCTCTGAACGCATCTATGATGACAAAATATACAAAAATACGAAATGGAATGTTCATATCAAATTTTTGAATTTCAGCTTCTAGGCATTTCTGATAACCATTTTATTTCTAATTTGAAAATTGGGAACATAAAAAATCTGACATTTATCTAAAGGTACTTTTTGAAAAACGAGAACACGGTTACGCAGAAGTACTGAAATCACACAGTTTATAGCCATAGTCTAAAAGATGAATGAAATCGTAGATAAGGAAATTAGACGCTTGAGAAGATTGAAAAAGCTCACTTGATGTCATATTTTACGTGTCAGTGAACGGAATGTCGAGGGTTCATTTGTAAAGTTAGACAGTTGCGCGTTTTGAAGTTTTATTCATTTCGAAATATGCTTGCGATTGACTATCCTAAATGCTGGTGATTGAGGTGTCAGTAAAGCCGATCACGATGGTCAGCTGATAAGACAATGATATTCTCATTATAATATTAGTCACACTGCTTCGATTGAGAATATTTGGACACTGGGTACCGGTACATTTCACGACAAGTATCACTTGAAGCTTTTCCGTCATCAAACGCGCAGGTGGTAATTGAGTCAACGCAAATGTGAGATTGAGCACAGTCGAATGAAGTTATCTGATTGTAATTTATTGCTATTTCAATATAACTGACAGCTTCAATTACAAGTGTGTCGTTGCAACAAGTCACGAGTATATGTTATCTTAAAGTAAAATTTGAATGGATATTTCATATGGAATGTCGAAATTCGAACTTAAATTGATGGTGATCAAGTTAGGGAGAATCTAACATTCTTCGGCACTCCAAAAAGTACTGGACTGGAACTGGCATGCTTCCTGGAAGACAGACCGTCATCATCGTTTAAGTAGTTGGTTGGGAACCAGCTACTGGCATCACAAGCTAGTCGGCCTGCACCGTGTCAATAGCATCGTAAGCTGGTCGAACGGGCACCGTGCTGCGCTTGTGGTATCACAAGCGAGTCGGCCTGAACCGTGTCAGTGGCGCAGCAGGCTAGTTGACCGGACCTTGCCAATGCCATCGCAAGCTAGTTGGCCGGACCGTGACAATGGCATTGCAGGCTAGTTGGCCGGACCGTGCCAGTGGCATCAAAAACTAGTCGGCCGTGAAGCGTGCGACTTGCATCGCAAGATAGCCAGCCGCAAAGTGCCACTGACATCACAAGCTAGCCGGGCGCATCGTGCCACTTGTACCTCAATAGCAAGCTTGTTGGCCGACCCTGACAGTGCTATCACAAGGTAGTTGAACGGACCGTGTCAGTGGCATCACAAGCTAGTTGGCCGGACCGTGCCAGTGGCCTCACAAAGCTAGTTGGCCGGACCGTGCCAGTGGCCTCGCAAGCTAGTTGGCCGACGCGACCCTGTCAGGGGCATCGCAAGCTACGAGTGGTTGACCAGACAGCAAACGAAGAAATAGAAACTCGAAAAGCAGCCACAAATGTCTTCGAAGAACACTTTCATTGGGTCTGAAGCACAACTCAATGACACATTTTCCAAAGTGGTGTGAGGTAAATTTTCAGGTGTCTCTTTAAGTCAGGGGGAACAGCAATGAGACAGCGTGCTCTGGTAGTTTCGCGCCTTTAAGCCTATCCATACCGTGGAGAGGCTATCCGGTCCATTGTAGCACTTATGTTGTGGCCATTTTGACACTAATCAGATGGACCAAGGCGATTGTGACTTCTTAAACTCACCACAAAAATTTTTTGGGCTTGGCCCACTGCAAGGCCAAATCGATGAATTTTTTTTGAAAAGTACTTTCTCCGACAGTCAGAAACTACAGCAGACAAGGAGAAAGGATCAAGTCTATGCTTACTTTCCCTGAAGGCATTGTCTGTCATTTTTTTAAATGACAATTCCTTTTTCTGCCCTAACTGAATGAAAGGTAGGTGGAGGTGCCCTTATGATGGATACATTTAGCTTTGATTGTGTACGATGGAAATTATAGTGATGCTTTTAAAAGAAGGGTTGATTCTTTCAATTCCATGAAAACTAGGGACTGTATATGCCTATGCACGACATTTTTGCAATGATTTTACATTAAGATTCTATGTACTTTTTAGGTATTTCGGTAAAAGCTTCATTGTTCAGACTATCTATGGTACTATTTGCTAATAAGCAGTCAACAATGATGAAAAAAACGGTCATGAAATGGCTAAGGTAATTATAATAACAATAATGATAAGGCTACAGTAATTATGTTTGCACAAAGCAATGTTAAATGTTACACCAACAGTAAACAGATAAATGTTACACCAACAAGATTTCAGGTTTCTACTTTATTTACATTCATAATGGTGTTGTTAAAAACACCAGAGAAATGCACTGATATATGGGACGATTCTCTTGATAATAAAGTAGTGTTCACTTCAAGGCGATCTTTACGAAGTTCTTGCACTCCTATTTTTCCACTCCCAACAGGTATCACTTTGGAGAGACTGTTTTCGAGCTGCCTGCTTGCAGTGCCTCTGAAAGCATGAAGTGGTTATCATATTTTCCTTTCTTGACATAGCGTTGAACAGATGCAACGCTTTTATGGCCTGTAACGGGGGCAATTTCTTCATTAGAGAATCCTTGCTCTCTCAGAACTCCAACCGTCGTTACTCTAACACTGTGATTAGTGTATCTTTTCGACAAAGCGCATTTTCTTGACAAAGTTGCCACGAAGTTTCCAAGTGTGTTGTGGCCAGAGCTTGAAACTTGCAATACAGTTGTCTTCATTCTTCGGCCGAAGAATTGGTTTCGAAAATAAGTCATCCGTCTCCATTGGTAGCTTCGCCATGTACGTCTCAAAACATTGAACTGGGCATTCGTCGGCACGCACACATTCATAAACTCTGACATTTTTTGCGTTTTCAAACTCTTTTGCTTTTGTGGAAGCTTTGCAGGTCTTCGAGTTGAAATTGCTGACTAACCGAATGTAGCAATTGTCTTGACCGTCAGTCTGCAAAGTAAACGAATTTTTTCGCAAGTCACGTAGGGTCTCCCGTCCTCGAAAACCAAAGTAATGCAACGTATTAAAAATGAATTCATCTTGCAGACGATCTGGTGAACTTCTATCAAAATAAGCGCCCATTTTGATCATATCATCCTCCTCTATTCGAGGGAACTTTTCTTCAGGAACAGAGCGATTAGGGGATTTAAGGCATTTTCCCACCATACACTTTAACATAAGATTCGCTCTTTTAAACTCTTCACCAGAGATGATGTTGACTGTTGAATCATTTAAAATGAGGAATCTCTGAATAGATGCTCTAATGCAAATCAACGAAGGCGGTGCATACAGTTCCTCTTTTTGAGTTCTGATTTTGGCATAAAAATACCGCAAGTACTTATTGAGAATAACATTAGGGACGGATTCAAAATTTTCTGATAAATTTCTGATAAATTTTCTGATATCTCGCAAGAAAGTTCTGAATTTCGTCAAATGATAATCCATTTGTCTTTTTGAAGAAGCCGTAATGGAATCGTTTTCAAGCTTCT
This sequence comes from Prostheceraeus crozeri, assembly GCA_907163375.1. NCBI lineage: Eukaryota > Metazoa > Platyhelminthes > Polycladida > Euryleptidae > Prostheceraeus > Prostheceraeus crozeri. The sequence goes on along the minus strand of CAJQUW010011332.1, from coordinate 57,119 downwards.
TCATTTCTTCATCAATTGACTGTTTTCAATTTTTTCATTGAATGAAATGCCACAATTCGGTTCAATAGGACTGCAGAAATAGTTGTAGAAGGATAATTCAAATAGTTAATAAACACCATTTTTTTAATCAATGACAAGCTCATGAACATATTCAAGTTAAGAATATTTAAGCAGGATTTGTAGACCGTGCATGAGGATTAGGATAATTATATTGTACTTTTCAATGCTCATCTATTAAGTGTTAGTAAAAAATTCGTTCTAGTTGTCAATGTCGAAAAGGTCCATGGTGCCACACAGTCAGCTAAAGGTCTCCCATTGTCGGCCACCAATCGGTTGCCATGAACAACTTCGAACCATTTTCTAGGATCTATCTGGGTACGTTCAAAAAGTAGCTCAATCCAGCAGAGCTGCCATAAACACGCCGACGTGACAATATTATAAAACCTGGCGAGTTAGTTCCTTAGCATCAATAGAATTTCGTCAAGGGCAAATAACTTACATATAACTCATGGCGTCTACCCGTTATACTCTCCCCTTCCCTTATTAAGTAGAATGTACAAGAACAACAGAAAGTTGAGAAGGCCACAAAGCAGAAGAAAGCAAGCCTTAGTTATACCTTATGTCATTGTATAAGCGGAGCCATTATTTAAAAATTTGTGTATTCAAGGATGGTTCCTCACATGTGCTGCGGATTGATTCTTAGATGTTCATGGCCGGCGTCAGATGTCATGACTGAAAATTGCAGTACTGTATACTGCTGTGTTGTGTGATGGCAACTGCATTCTAATCAGAGTTGAAGCCGGGCCTACTTTTGAGGCCCAAGCCCGCCCCGGCCAGGTCCATGACAATTTGGAATTCTCAGGCCTAGGCCCGGCCCAAGCCCGCCAGCATTCAATTTCAGGCCCGTCATAATAAGGTCATTAAATATATATGGTGCATCAATTATGTATGGATGTTAAATATAAGTTGAACTATAATGATTGGGAATTGCGGATTGCCTTGTCTGGTGTTCTCTAATCTCAACTCTCAAGTAGTCGATGCGTGGGCCAGCTTCACATTTTAATTCATGGACATCGACATCCATGAGGGATTTTAGAGTAAACGATTTTAAACTGAAACAGTGACCTAGCTTTCTGGTATCAAATACAGAGTTAATACTGATAATGCTTCTTCAAGCGAAAGTACTCTTTGTCAATACAAGGAATTTTTTATGCAGAAGCGTCTATTTTGTTCAGTTTGTTCATGAAGATTTGCTTGGTCAAATTTCGGCGTCAGAAATTGTTTGATATACATACTTTGGAAAAATATAAGAAACACAAAATTTACGCCAACATGTTTCAACACTTCAGTGGCTTCTCGAGGCGTTAAATGAATCTCTCTTTTCATTATTGTTCAGCCAATAGTAGATGGATTCTAAACCCAGATCGTGGGGAATAGATGTGTAGCGGGATATAGTGTCACATGATACTAAAGAAGATTCATCAGAGTAAGTCTTTGGCAATTTCTCAATAAAATGGTATGAATCTTTGCAATAGCTTTGTTAGTTTAAAACAATTGGTTTAAATATCTCATTCAAAAAAGCACTTGAGTGGCTAGTAGGAGTGTGTAGGCTACCAATTATAGGACGAAATGTTAAATCGTTAGGAGGAATCATTTTGAAATATCCTTTATCATCACTGCTTATATCCTTAAAATAGTCAGAATGTTTATGAAGCTTTGGTAGACAGCAAAAGTAAGGTGTGCCATATTCAAACTTAGTTAAATAATCAAACTCTTTTTTCGTAGAAGTTGATTTATATTTCTTCCATAACTTTTTTACTTTATTAATAATATTCCTGCCACTGTATTCATTTACCCTTAGATATGTGGTTCCATCATTGAGATGTTCATTCTTTATCCTCTTGTTATCTTTATCTTAGTAATGGGCAAAAGACCGTTCCAGGCCACCATAAAATTCAAAAAAATAGTATCTTTAAAAACGACATAAATTCATGAATTTGAACCCTTTTTCAGGTTTTTAAGACCTAAATACATGAATTTAGTCCATTCAAAAAGTACCATTTTTGAAAAAATGGTACTTTTTAAAAACGACATAAATTCATGAATTTGAACCCTTTTTCAGGTTATGAAGACCTAAATTCACAAATTTGGGCGTTTTTAAAAATACCCAATTTTCAAATTTTTCAAAATCTCAAATTTGAGAATTACAATTTTTACCTTGAAAATCATGACCGTTCTAGGACACTAAAAAATTATAAAAGTTGAGAATTTCAAAATTTGAGAATTACAATTTTCACCCTCGCTTAAATCATGACCGTTCCAGGACACCGAAAAATCATAAAAGTTAAGAATCTCAAATTTGAGAATTTCAAATTCATGAATTTTATCCATCTTTCAGGTTTTTAAAATATATCATGTGACTAAAAATATTTCTTTAAAAATGGAAGAAACAAAAGTGGAAGGAACTTCAGAAATGGAAGGAACAAAAATGGAAGGAACTTCAGAAATGGAAGAAACAAAAGTGGAAGGAACCTCAAGAATATATCCTTCGTTATCTCAATTAAACTTTTACGGAGCAGCGTGTCTTCTTTCTTTCTTTCTCTCTCTCGTTCCTGTCTGTTACAGGAATATTGTATTCACAATGACATGCATTCTTTAAAACAATTGCTTGTCTTCAATGAGAATAATTCCCATATGCTTTTAATAGAATGACCTTGAACGCTAATGGAAAAATACACCAACTATCGAACCATGTCGACAGCTTTATCGACAAACTTTCTGACATCGGCGCGACAGTTGGTGTATTTTTCCATTCAAAGCAATGTCGCATGAATGATTGTTATGGAAACCCAAAATGAAGAGAAATGCTCATTCATTTCTCTTCTCTCTCATATGTCTATTGTGTTTAGATTGTATTTGTTCTTTTGTTCTCATAGTGTGAATGAGATTTCACAACTCGCATTATGCGCTATTGTCTGTGATTTCCTTCACCCCTATCAGCTGAAACAATTTTAGCAGCTGCTACACGCTAATTCTTTTGAGAAAGTTCTGAAATAGATTTTATTCCATTTAAAATGAGAAACATTAGAGACATTCTAAAAATATACGGCAAACAAAACCACATTAAATTTCGATTTAAATGAGTTTGCTAAGCAATTGGGAATAAAGAATTTTCACATATTGATGAGTAATGAATTACTATTGATAAAATATGTGCGAAACATTTACTCTACTAATGCAATGCAACAATGTAACGTTTAAATTAGATTAAATTAAATCATTTCAAAATTGAATAAGTAGTAAAGAAAGACATCATTAGAGACCAGTTTTAAATCAATACCCCCCCTTCTGACTAAGTAGTAAGGAAAGTCATCATTATAAAAATGTTTTAAATCAATACCCCTTCTGACTAAGTAGTAAAGAAAGACATCATTAGAGACCAGTTTTAAATCAATACCCCCCCTCTGACTTCTAGGGGTCCCTTAAGAAATTTTTTTATTATAAAATGAGCAACATAAATGAGTTTTTGAAATTATATGGAACACAAACGACAACGAATTTCGACCTAAAGAAAATCGCTAATCGATTAGGAATAAAGAATTTTCACATATTGATGAGGGATGAATTACAATTCCTAAAAAATAGGCCATCAATAACTGTAAATTTCATAACAAATCTTCATACGTCAAATGAAAAAGGTGTACATTGGTCAGCAGGCGTTAAAAATCATCAGCAGAACTATTATTTTGATCGCCCGGAGGCTGAGAACTATTGGTTCGATTCATACGGTTTGCCCCCTACAAATGAAGTAAAAGAATTACTTGGAACGGGAACATACAATACATTTCAAATTCAAAAACCAGGCACTACCTATTGTGGTCAATTATGTTTATACGTTTTGTACAAATTACAAAAAGGAGTACCATTTCTAGATATTATGTTAGAGTTAAACAATCTATAACTCAAGCGAAGCTAGCTAAAGCGCCACCTAAAGGTTAAAGCTCTGTTTTCTGTAATTCATTTTGATAAAAACGGCCTCTGATATCCTCATTATCTAAATCTTTAATTTCATAAGTAATCGGATAACTTTGATTTATTTTGCAAACTTCAAATATTTCTTTAGTCCAATAACCAACAAAGCCTTTTTCAAATTTATTCTTATATTTAAATATTCTAACTCTATCTCCAATTTTAAATTTCGGCTTAAGTTTCTGCAAATTCGGATTACTCTCATTCAAATTATTATTCTCGAATATTTTCTTTCGTACTAGATCAGGGTCGTCAGAAGCATTCTTTGGAGTTTCTTCAATACCAGAATGAACTTTATTATTGTACTCTTCTACAACTCCTGGTAATATCTTCAACCATTTCTTATTTCTTTGCTCAGTAAATTTCTTGAAAATTTTATTTTTTAACGTCCGATTGAATCTTTCTATCACTACAGCCTTCCCTGCATTTTCAGTTGAATAAACTGAGCCTTGGCGATGACTTTCGTCTGTTTCAAATAGTGGCTGAACGTTTCGGTTATAAAATTCCGACCCTTTATCAACAAACAATTTTTTTGGCTTTCTCTTACTTTCTTTAAAGATTTCATCAAACGCATATTTAACTGATAGACCACTTTTATTTTTTAAAGGTTTTACCCAAGCGTATCGTGTATATAAATCTATAACGGTCAATGCGTATTTATAATCAGAATCATTCGGCATATGAATAAGATCAGCACTCCAAATATCATCTTTATTAAATACTTTTACTTTCAATAAATATTTAGGCCTTCTGTATTCTTTATGAATTTCAGACGCGTAGGTTCAAGCGTTGTTCTCAGACAGCTTTGCTGTCGTTTCATTTAAACCCTGACCGAATAATATTTTAGCTTGTAAAGCTTTCTTAACAAACATTCTTTCAATTTTTTCTCTAAATGTAGGATTTTGAATACTATCTAATTCTTGAATCATCTTCTTATCAGCTGCATGTCGAGAACTTAGATCATGATTTCGATAAGCTAAATCATGCCTGTAAGCTGCGGCATCTACTCTATTTATCGGTTCTTCACCTGGTTTCGGATTATTATTCTCATCTAGTCTTATATCTAATCGAGTTCCTGGACCGGTATATGAATGACCAGGAAGATGTTTTTCTTTCGAATATTTACTCCAAATAAATCCAGGAAAGTTTTCTAATGTTTTTGTATGTCACCACCGTAGGTAGTAGCCAAACTTTGTTTGTCGTCGTTACCTTCATAAATTTTACAATTTAAGTTTTTATTTTTGTTTAATAGATAATTCAATAAATCTAAATTAGAAATTTTTAATTTAATTAAATTTTCGGAATTTTTAGAATTCATTTTAAAAGATAAAAAAAAATTTAAAAGATAAAATAAAATAATTGTTTTACCGAAAAGAACCAAATGTTCTGAGGTTATTACCTTATCATACTAGGACTTAGATATATTCCAGAACCATCTTTAGTTTCTTTAATTTCAATTAAATCATCAACATTGTGGAGAATATTTTTAAGAACTCGTTTTCCTTCATCAACTAATTTTAATTTACTAATAAAATTATCTACTATTCCTTCTCCCCTAGCAACTTTCTCTAACTCTCTATTATGACGTTTTTGTTCTTCTAATGCTGCCTTCTCTGATTTATTTTTATTTACTGCTTGGACAATACCAGCTGTCCCACCTGCAACACTTCCTGCTGCAGCTATGCCACCTATTATTAGTGGAATTAATGGGAGAATCCCGCCATTCTTTTCTTCTTGTAATTGAATATTCTCTATCATTGGTTTACTTATGTAATACTTTTTTTTATTAATCGTAATAGTTTTAGGGGTATTTTTGTCAACAATATTACGTAATTTTAATTCAACAGTTTTATTATTAATATTACTTTTCGCTTGCGACATTTTTAATAAAAAAATTTTAAGTTACGAAAATTTTAAGTTACGAAAAATTTTTAAGATATCAAAATTTTAATCTATTCTAGTTATGAAAAAATTTTAAGTTACTAAAAAATTTTATCGTTGATAGCCTTGTACGGGAGGAAATTCCTTTTTGTTTCCATTGAAATTCTTGAAATTCATTCTTGAAAGAAAATAACTTACTAACTGTTTCCTCTGATAAAACTAACCGTGTCGTTATTACTGAGAAGGATAAATTTATTGCTCGTGTCTTTCTCTTACTGAACGATACTGTAACCTATAAGCCTGTAACTAAGTCTAGATGTAAATCCATAGAAAAACAAGCGAATACACTAATAAGATCCAAATGTAAAAATATAGATATTGACATTAACCGTTTGATATCTTGCGGTAGTAAACCGGCTAAGTTCTATTGCACAGTGAAAGACCATAAACCCCTAACAGCCACGGGGTATCCCCTGAGACCGATCGCATCTTCTATAGGCACTCCGACGGATAAGATCGATTGGCTGCTAAGTAAAATTATTAACCAACTTGTGAAATTGGTTCCTACTAATATTAGTAGTACCGATGATCTTATAGGTAATCTAAATTCTCTTAAAATTGCACCTCACAATAATGTAACTTTCATATCTCTAGACGTGAAAAACCTATATACCAGCATTCCCATAATGGAAGGCATTAATGCTGTTGTTAGTAATGCGAGATCTAACACGAATGTCATCGATAACTATGGCTTCAAAGTAACCGATATCGAAGATTTCTTAAAGTTTGTTAGCTATAATTATGAAATCCAATACCAAGATAAAACTTATTTGCAAATTAGTGGCTGTCCAATGGGCTCACACTTTGCACCAGCGTTTGCGATTATATTCATGTTTACTATAGAACAGAGAGCGTTGGAAATACTTAGTTCGCATAATATTGCTCCTTGTCTTTACAAGCGCTATATTGATGACATTATCCTGGGACCATTCCCTGCTAACGATAGTGAGATTTTTAGTAAAATTTTAAATATTTTCAATTCGATTCATAATTCCATCCAGTTTACTCTCGAAGTACCAAAGAACAACGTTCTCAATTTTTTAGATCTTAGTATAACTGTTAATGACCGCATTGACTTCACCTGGTATAATAAAGAATGTCACTCCGGCAATTCTATGCATATAGATAGCTGGGTACCGTCTCATATAAAATCGAACTTCGTTAGCAATAGTTACAAATATCTAGAAAATCGTTGTTCAGACGCTAACAATTTGGAAAATAGTAAAACTAAAATGGATCTAAAACTAAAAATCAATGGATTCAACCCTTTCAAGTACCCCAACGTTAATAAGCCTACGACTAGTAACCATAACTGCTCTAACAAAATCAATTTAAAATTAAATTTTGTGAGCGACGCAGCTACCCGTAAAATCAATAAATTAACTAAGAATTACGATTTACCTATTAGAGTAATAAATCAACCTGGTACTAAAATTAGCAACAATTTCAATTTTAGTTATAATGAAAAATGTGACTGCAAAGTTTGTCAAGCGCTTCCTAATAAGTATAATTGCAGCATGCGCTATGTTGTATATCGTTTTACATGCAGATTATGCAATGAGTGTTACATTGGCTCTACGAATCGACCCTTCGGCATCCGTTTTGCTGAACATCGTAGAAGCATTGATAATCTAGACAGTGCGAGTGCCATCTCAGATCATATTGTCCTACGTCATTCTGATCGTTCTTTTTCTATAGACGACTTTGATGTCGATATCATCGATCGCCTCAGTAACCCTATTCATACTAGGGTGGCTGAAGCGAATTACATTAGGATCCATTGTCCATCCATGAATAGGAAACACGAATTGACGAGAATTCATTTTTGATATTTAAACCATCGCTCACCAATGCCAGTTTGTCCATGAATAAGTCCGCGGCGGACGAAACGTCGGGCGGTTTGTAATTTTATTTATCTTAAAAAATTAGAAACATCGCCATTACAAGGGAGTGTTTTCAATTTCAATGGAAACAAAAAAAAAAAAAAAAAAAAATAAATAAAAAATTTTAAGTTACCAAAAAATTTTAATCTATTCTAGTTATGAAAAATTTTAAGTTAAGAATTTTTAATCTATTCTAGTTATGAAAAAATTTTAATTAACTTATCCTTACCATCTTTCCATTAAGAATTTCAATAGAATATTTTACATCTTCTAGCAATAAACCATAAGCTATCAATGAAGTTGTGGAATCTTTTTTTTCAATATTAATTGTTACATCACAGCCAGTCTTGATAATATCTTCAGATTGTGCACTTAAATCGAAACAGAAAACAGGATATAAATGTCTCCAATCTCCAGGAGTTAATTGTGCTTCAACTCCAAATTCTATACAAAGATTTCGATAAGAATCATATCCTTCCATAAATTGATTATTGGTATCATCGAATCTTAATGGATCAATTGGATATCGGGTTTGATTTAATGAAACTTGTAAACGTCGAATTGTATTAATATGAAAAATATTGTTGTTCTTATCAAAACTTGGAGAATTATTTCTTTGAAATGTTAGTAATAAATATCTTGGAGTATTCGCAGTTCTAGTAAAATGCCAGTTAAATATTTGTTCGGAAAAAGTTACTGAACTAGCAGTACGCTTTAGAAAATTTACTGGAATTGGTTTGTTAGTATTTAATCTTTTTGCAATAGCTGTTTCAACCTCTAAACTAGGAGTAATATGCTTAATCCACCATTCAAGTCTATCAATTTTAAAATATGCTTTTTTCCCAGTCTTACCAAAAAAGATTAATTCATTATTTGCTGTACGATGAATTATTAATTTAAATTTTAATTGATATGATATTTTATCATAATCTAAATATCCGAATAATGGAGACAATGACCAATTTACTGTCTGTTTACTTTTTTTGTTAAATTCACGTCTTTCTTTATATGCATCATTATTTGTTTTATTTAAATGTTTTGCAATATTTTCTACATCTTTCGCAATTCCTGCTGCATCTGTTCCAGCGTGAGTTAAATCATCAACAATTATACCATCATTAGTATCAGGAAACCAACCTTCGATTTCATACTTTTTATTATTTTCACCAATTGTTACAAATCTAAGCATTGTATCAATTACACCTGGAGAATCACTTATTGTTTCTATATTTTGAGTTGCAACATCTAAACGCATTTGTGTAAATAATCTTGGAAAGAAATTATTCTCTAGTGCAATATTATCGGTTTCTGGTAATGGTGTTGTAAAATTGGCATCACTATACAAAGAATATTCACAGTGTAAAAATGAATCAGGTAGATATAAATAACTCTGCTGATTATCAACTTCAAAAATTAAATCACCTCCAGTATTTACTCTACTGGAAGATCCGGGATTCATAGCAATTCTTATATAGTCATTCTTTTTTTGATTATAACTGACGAACGGAGGATCGTCTAATCTAACTTTATTTTCGATAAGCGAAGACATTTTTATAAAAAATAATTTGACTTTTTGTTTTTCTCACACACAGAAAAAATTCTGCTAAAATAATTTTACTAAAAAAATTTTGCTAAGAAAATTTTGCTAAAAAAATTTTACTAAAAAAAATTTTACTAAAAAACATAATTTTAGAATTTTGCTAGACCAGCTCCGCTACAGCTTTGCTGGTTAAACCGAAGGTTGCTTTTAACACCATTTCCTCTTATTTCTTCAATTGAACGTTTCATGGCTACGCCTGATTTCTTCTTATGTTTACTATCAGACGGAGCTCCGCTCCTCAAGGTTTCCCCAACAGCTATGTTAGCAATTTTATTTTTTGTTTCCTCTGAAAGTTTTTTTAAATTTTTTAGTTCTTCGGAATCATTCCTAAGTTTACGAATAGCTTCTAGTTGTTTTAATTCGTTTTGAGACTTAACAGCATTTGATATTGCACTAGCTGTACTACCTATAGCAGCTGCTCCTTTTGCAGCAGATGTAATCAAATCTTTACTGTTTTTAATTAAGTTAACGATACTTCCAATACCAGAGAAGATGCCAGCTCCTTCCGTGTGAACGGAACCTGCGGTGCCTAGGAACTTTTGTGTTCCGACTGTTTCTCTATTATCATAATGATAAACAGGATTCATACGTGGTTCATGAGCAATTCTTTGATTTGAAGCAAAATGTTTAAGATTGTGTTTATAAATTATAGGCATTTTTTAGGATTAAATTTGACTTTTGGGAAAAAATATTTACGTTAATATTTGCGCTAAGATTTACGTTTAGGATCGGCTAAAGCCTCTGAACAAAGTTCTATTGTTTAGTAACCTGAGGACCTTTGGTCCGATCGGCTAAAGCCTCGAGGAGCTTCGCTCCGATAGGTTAGAAACCCAAGACTTCGTCGATCAAGATTTACGTTTCTGAATGGACAACAACTTCGAGATAACTTTATTAATTGACTGTTGCACTTTATCTATTGCGTCAAGCAGCGTGTTATGTACTTTAATTTCTTTTCCATTAACTTGCATTTTCTGCTGATTAATCTTCAATGCCGTTTTAAGAGCATTTAACTTAATTTTAAGAACATCTAATTGTCTTTTAACAGAATCTAACTGTTCTTTATTTTCTTTAGAGTTATCTTGTAAATTTTTCTTTAATTCATTTTCTAAATTGATTTTAGGAGTTTTCATTTTATCAACTTTTTGATTAAGCGAGTTTACTTCATTTATTATTCTATTCATCTTTTTCATTTGTTGAGTAATTTTAGAACTCAATTCATCAACACTTTTTTGGAATGTAGCTTGTAACTGCTTTAAATTTTTTTAAATTCTTTCAGGCAGTTTTTCTATTTCATCTTCTAATTGTTCTTTTAACATTTTTATCTGATGTTTATTTTTAATGACTGCAGATTTTAAATTTAAAGAAAGTAATATTAAAATTTTTGATTGTTCTGAAATCTTTTTAAAAAGTTTTGCTATATCTGCTTCTAGCTCTCTATCCTTTTATCAAGTTTTAATAATTTTTCGTTTAATGATTTGTCATTAAGTTTAAGCAACTTTAATTCATTCATCAGTGGAACCAAAACATCGTTTATATATTTTTCTTTTAAGTCATTGATTTGTGTATCAACATATTGTTTATTTGTTAACTCTGTATTTTGTTGCGGAAGAATAGAAAGATGCAATGGACCAGATAAAACGTCTCCAGTTTTCATTATATAATTTTCTAGCTCTATTTCTAATTCACGATTATTCGGGATATATGCACCTCCACCAACATTTGGTAACATCATTTTTTAACAACAAAAAAATAAATTTTTCTCTAATAACAATAAAAAAATAAAATTTTTTCTAATAAAAATAAAAAATAAAATTTTTTCTAATAAAAATAAAAAATAAAATTTTTTCTAATAAAAATAAAAAAATGGAAAATCCAAATTTAAAAAAATTATATTCGCCCGCATCATCCTGTTCTTCTTATTCGACGAGATCAACGGGATTTGAAAATAAATGTTTTGATAATAATAATAATAATAATCCATGTATAGATGTTAATATTTTATTTCAATTACAAGCCGAAATATTTAGAGAACAGACTAAAGGTTTACCTTCTATAGAAACTAATTATTGTTTATTTCCGGGGGATCCATTTATTAAATTTATGGAGATTGTAAGTAAATATAATGATGTAGCTTATGTTGAATTAAATAAAGAAAATATGGTTATAATAGGTCATAATAATGTTTATGGATTTATTAGAGCAGTGTTACCAATTAGTAATACTGATTGGATAGAAACTAAAATTATTAATTATATCAATATTAAAGAATTAGTTAAAAAATTAAAATCTTTTTCGAAAGAAAAAATTAGATTATTTGTTGACGATCAAAATCAATATAACATTCACATAGAGAGTAAAAAACATAATGAAGAATTATTATGTCAAGTTTATTATAGAGACACAATTTATAAACAAGAAACATTAGAAATGCCCCAAAGATATGATGATGATACGTATATAGGATTATATTCCAACTTAAATATTAATTTATTAAAATCTTATATAAATGGTTTAGCTCAACAAGAGAAAATTTATATGTGGTCTACACCTTATACTATTAACAATGACCATAATCATATTCATAATAAACGAACTGAAGGTTCTAGGGCTTTGCCCGATCTTAGAGAATCTTATGATAATAATGATGATTCTGTAACATCTGAAAAAGGTGTAAATGGTAAAAAAGATTATAAAAATATTAGTAATTATAAAAATTTATCTAAATTTCATTTTCTTACAATTGAAAATAATAATGATGGCATAGTTGAAGATACTGTTAGACAACTATGTGTCGGGTCTACAAAATTTAAATTAGGATTTACATCTAATCAATTTAAAATTTTATCATCTTTAACAAAAACTAAAAGTGATTCAAATTATGGTGGTGTTATTAAATTTTCCAAAAGAGATCAAAGACCAATATTTTTCTCTATTATATTATTATCAGATAAAAAATGTAATTTAGAGTTAGATATTCCAATAAGAGAATGGTATCCTATCATGGAAGGGCATCCTATACCAAAAAGTGTAATTTATGATGATGAAGAAACAATTTATGATGATGATGAAGAAACAATTTATGATGATGATGATGAATCAATAGTTAGTGAAAAAAAATTTAAATTATCTTTTGATAAAACATTATATGATGAAACTTAATAAGATAAAACTTAATATGATAAAACTTAATGTGATAAAACTTAATGTGATAAAGAAAAAAATAACTAAAGAACGTGAAATATATAATAATATAAAATAACACTCAAGTCCTTGATATTAGAATGTTTATATCTAAACTTAAAACACAAATTTTTTCTTAAATGTTCTCTAAAAAAATAAAACAATGGAAAATACCAAGTTTTATTGTGTCTTATGTAAAAAAAAATTGCAAACAAAAAGAAGTTATCAATCTCATCTACAAAGTAAAATGCATTTACAAAATGTAGAACGAGTTGATGAAGGAAATATATTAAAATTAAATAGTTATAAAAACTATCTAGAAACATTGCCTACTGATATAAAAGTTAAAAAAATGTTTGATGATTATTCACATTCGAATATAAAAAAGTTTTTAATAGTGAAGATGAGACCATACAAACCGAAGGTTCTAGGGCTTCGCCCGTACCAGATGGAAGATATTTATTTAGCGATACTGATGAATTTAACGAAATAGATGAATTTGATGAAGCCGTAACAGATATAAAATATTTATTTAATGAATCGGTTCGAACCGAAGGTTCCAGGGCTTCGCCCGTTGAATATAATGAAACCGATAAAACTTTATCTGATATTCTAACCAACTTTTATAATATATTTAAGAAATCTTTCAAATGTTATATGAATGTAGAAGTACTTTATACAAAAAATGGACCTGATGGAATTCCTGAAGAAATAATACAAGGACATTTTACAAATTCACAAGAAATTCATAATGTAAATGATATACAACCCATATTTGAATCGATGATACTTAAATTAGAAAATTGTATAATTGAAGCCCAGTTACGTGAATCTGGTTGGAGATTTGTTAAAATACTATCTAAGAAAATAGTAATTGATAAATATAAAAATAATACTGGTGGTAGTTATGTTTCTTTACCTTTCAGTTCACCACAAATAATCAACATAAAAAATGAAGATGATTATTGTTTTCTGTGGAGTATTATAGCACATTTACATCCTGCAGAATATCATAAAGAAAGACTAAGTCATTATAATAAAGAAGAATACATAATTGAATTTGATCTTTCTGATGGCTTAGATGAATTTCCATATGATTATAATAGATTAATAAAGTTTCATAAAAAGAATAAAAATTTAATTGAAGTAAATGTTTTTGAATTAAATGTGAATTATGTTTCTATTGGTAAAATTATTCCACTTTACTCAGATTCAAAAAAATTTTATTTGAATAATAAAAATTTATGTCAATCAGAAATAGTATATAATGATAGAGGAAATTACATGCATCATAATATTTTTTACCAAGGAAAAATAATATGTACTGAAAAATTTGAACTTGTTAAAACACTATCACCAATAATGATTAATCATAATAATTATAAAGGACGTACTGATGATTATAATTACAAATATTCATCTTTATCTTCAGAATATCAACAAAAATTAGAAAATTTAAATAAAAGTTTACAAAAATGTAAAACAGATTATCAACAACAAATAAAAATGTTGCTACAAGAATATCACCATAAATATCAAAATGAGATAGAAACAATTCAAAAATTAAATGAAGAAAATAATAAAGAATTAAATAATGAAGAAAATAAAGAATCGGCTAAAGCCAGAGGAGCTTCGCTCCGATTAAATGAATGTCTAAAAAAATGTCTACAACAATATGATAAAGAATATATTTATCAGCTACAAATATTAAATCAAAATTATCATCAAAATACATTTAATATTACAAAAGAAATTAATGAAACACATGAAATATATCAAGATAAATTTGAAAAACTAGAACAGTCAAAACAACCAGCACAAGCGAATATATTATATTATCAGGGACATTTTATATTGTGTAAAGATGTTTCTATATTTACCAAAACTTCAGATAATAAAAATTTTCCTTGTCTTCAATGTATGACAAGTTTTAGAACTTTAGAAGAAATGAATAGACATTTGGAGAATTGCCAACAAAATGAAGCAGTTCAAAATACTTTTCCTAAAGATGATTATTTAGAATATAATAAATGGTATTTTAAAAATAAAGTACCCTTTACTATTTATTGTGATTTTGAAGCATATAATGTTAATATGACACAAAATCGAACGGAAAGTTCCAGGGCTTCACCCGATTCTGAAAATTATAATTCTGAAAAAAGTGCACCTGGAAAAAGTTCAGCTGAACAAAGTAAAGAAAAATATTTATTTGAACAAAAACCATTATGTTGGGGAATGTACATTCATTCAAATTATCCTGAATTATTTAAATCAGAATATTTACAATACTATGGTGAAGATAGTTCAGAAATGTTTACAAAGAAAGTAGAAGAATTACAAGGACGTTTTTCACAATTGCTTGAAACAAATATTCCAATGATGCCATTAACAGAAAAAGAAAAATTAAATTTTATTAATGAAACAAAATGTTATTACTGTGGAAGAGAATTTACAAAAAATTATAAAAATGGCAAAGGTAGATATCTTGACAAGCGAAGCGACGGCTCTGCCGTCAAGGTAAAAGATCATGATCATCTAAATGGATTATATAGAGGTGCAGCACATAATTCTTGTAATCTTAATGCTAATAAATTTAAATATAACTTTGTTCCTCTATATTTCTACAATGGTTCTAAATATGATTTCCATCTAGTAATGAAAGATTTATTTTCATCTGAAAAATTACAACAACAACAAATAAATGTACTATGTAAAACAGAAGAAGAATATTTTTCAATGCAATTAGGTTGCATTAGAATTTTAGATGCATTTAGATTTTTTACTCCTTATTCATTAGATGTTATGGGAAAAACTTATAAATCTGAACAATGTAAAATATTAAATAAATATAATTTAAAACCTTTAAAAGGAATATTTCCGTATGAGTATATAACTGGAGATTTTAATTCTGTGAATAAAATTATGGAAGAAGAACAACTTCCTCCAATAAATAAATTTAAATCAACATTAAAACAATCAAAATTATCTGACGAAGACTATGCAGAAGCTGAAAAAAATTGGAGAGAGTTAAATTGTAAAACAATGTATGATTATACAATGAAATATCTACAGATAGATGTATTAATACTAGCTGATCTTTTTGAAAACTTTCGTGATATGTGTTTAGAATATTACGGAATAGATCCATGTTATTGTTATTCTACACCAGGTTTAACATGGCTAGCAGGATTAAAACATACTGGTGTTCAAGCCGATGGCTCTAGGACAAAGTCCGTTAAACTTAAACATTATAAAGAAAATACATATGATAAATTATTATTTTTTGAATCTGGAATTAGAGGTGGAGTTTCATCAGTTTTAGGTAATAGATATGTTAAATGTTATAATAAGAAAGTAAATCCACAAGAATATGGAATAATGAAACCTTTATCTCCAGAAGAAAAAGAAAAAATATTAGAAATTTTTCGAACGAAACGAGAAGGAGTAGAACGTGAAAAAGCAATTGATGACTTCATGAGAGAAAACTATTTGTTATATTATGATTTTAATAGCTTATATTCTTCTTGCATGATACAAGAATTACCAACAGGTGAAATGTCATGGTGTAATAATCTAGATTATCAAAGAACATATGATGGTGAAAATAATTTTGGTTATGTATATGAAGTTGATTTAGTATACCCTGATTATATAAAAGAAGCAACAAAATATTATCCTTTCTGTCCAGAAAACAAAATTCCTAATATAGAAGATTTTTCAGATTATCAAAAATCTATAATTCCGAAAAAATACAGACCAACAAAAAAACTTATGTTAACACAAGGTAATAAAGGAAAGTATGTTGTTGAAGGAAGAATGCTAGATTGGTATTTAGATCATGGAATGATTCTCACCAAAATACATCGAAAACTATTTTATCAAAAATCTAGGTGGTTAAAAAATTATATAGAGTTCAATATTGAAAAACGTAAAATAGCTAAAAGAAATAAAGATGATTTTGGAAACGTGTTCTTCAAATTAATGAATAATGCATTTTATGGTAAGACTTTAGAAAATGTGCGTAATAGACAAAATATTGAAATAGTTTATGATAAAGATAGGTTTCAAAATTTAACAAGGAAACCTACATATAAAAGAACTACTAGATTTAGTGATGAACTATGTGCTGTACATTTACGTCGAATTAGCGTAAAACATGATAAGTTTAATTTTATTGGTTTCACTATATTAGAATTAGCTAAACTATTTATGTATAGATTTATATATGATTATTTAGCACCTGCTTATGGCAAAAACTATAAATTACACTTTACAGATACCGATTCTGTTTTCTTAGAATTAACAATACCGTATAATTCTACACTTGATGAAGAAATAGATAAAATAAAAGATATCATTCATCCTTCTGATTTATGTAAAGTAAAAGATGAATTAGAAGGAAATGAAGATTTCATAACAGAAGCTATATTTTTAAAATCTAAATGTTACTGTTATGATACAACTAATAATATTAAAACACATAAAACATTAAAAGGAATTTCAAAGGCATCAGTGGCTAATCAAATAACATTTCAAGATTATAAAAATGTATTATTTAATAATGAAATAAAAACAGCATGTAATTATAGACTTAATTCAAAAAAACATAACATGTATTTAAAAGAAGAACATAAATTAGCATTAGATCCATTTGATGATAAAAGAAAAATTTTACCTGATGGAATAACTACTGAAACTTTTTAATTTTCTAATTTCTAAGATAGACAAATTTGATATATATATAAAATAAAAAAAAATATTGTAACACTATATTTGTATATTTTTATCACTCCGCGAAAATATTTTCGATAACTCTTTCATGAATTTTTTTATCAATATTAATTGTAATGAAGCCATAATCTTTTGACCAAGCATTGTTACACGATTGTTTAAATTCATCTTTATTTCTTACGCATAAATCTCTTAACAAATCACTTAAGTTTCTTGCATTTATTTCAAATAGTATAAATATATTTGCATTCTTTCTAATAACACTTCCGTCTAATGAATACATACTTTGTGTTAAATAAAATACACTACAGTTATTATGTCTACCTCTTGTGAAATAATTTCTCTGAACTGACTGATTTCTATCATTAACACAATCATCAAAAATTACACAATGTTTCATTGTTTTATCTAGTTTACTAGGATCTTGCATATTACCACTATCATCTATTAATTGTATCTTTATATGGTTATTTTTATTAGATTCTACTAACTGATTATTTTTTGCTGCTTCTTCACACCACGAACTTATTTCTTCTTCATCTTCAGATTTTTCATATTCTTTGAATAATGAAGCAATTGCTGTTTTTTTAAGATTATTTTCAAATCCATATTTTAAAAATTGATAGACGGGTTGTTCTGCCGTTGTTGTATAAATTATAAGATTGTTATAATCCAAAAAATTTGGAGTCGTTAAAATTTTAAATAATAGATACGTTTTTCCGCAACCTGATCTTCCGCAAATAACTGACAAAACTTTATTAGATAAATTTGGATGATGATTAAATTTAAGTTTTTTTTTTATTTAATGGTAGCACTTCACTCATTTTTTAATAAAAAAAATTTATTTTTATTTTATTTTTGTTTTTAAAGAAGAAGAAGAAAATTAAACTTCTCTAGCTTCGCGTGGGAGTTTATACCTCCCGAACCAAAAGATCTATCATAATCTCTTCACCTCCAAAATTTATTTCTTGTCGTTACTCATCAGTGATTCTAATGCCAATGTTGTTAATAGTTTTTCTTGTAATAGGAAAATATATTAATGTTTGTGGAATTACATTTAATCTATAACCAATGGGTACAGTAAAAGCTGGAAAACTGAATATTAAATTTGATAATTTACCATTTATATATCCTCCTTCAATAATGTCACAATGTACAACAATTGAATTTATTTCAGTTATTTTTGGAATCTTCTCACCTAAATGATAACCTTGACTATAGGTTTGTTTATTAAATCCTAATAGCTTTGACAATGATCTATCATGATTAAAATCAACTTGATGATTTTCGTCTAAAGTAAGAGAAAATTTATTAACTGCCGGTTCAACTGCAAAATGTAATTGTTTCTTATCTTTAAATGGTATACCTAAATGTCTCTTAATTTCATTTGATATTGTTTCAACTTCGTAAGAACCAGGAAGAAAAGTTAGTATTTTCCATGTTTTGCCTTTATCAGTAGAATATCTAAATTGATCATTCACATCTTTGATAACGTTTTGAATAGTGTTAAATGTAGAAAAACTAGTCAATGCAATTTGATAATTTTTATTTTGTTCCAAATGTAGAATGGGTTCTAAATTACAAGTGTGTGATGAAGTAGTTGTTATAATTTTTAACGTCGTACTAAATTTTGATGAACCCAAAATCTCTATCAAATTTTCTAAATGATTATTAATTTTGTCTAAATCTGCTGAACACATTTTTAAACTAAAAAATTAAATAAATATTTTTTTATGAAATATTTTTTTTTATAAAAAATTAAAAACAACAACATATTTCAGCTACGGGCGAAGCCCTGGAGGACATCAGAGATGTCCGGTTATACTTTTATAATCCTCTTCATTTAGAATCTTCTTTTCTAACAGTCTTTTCAATATAGCATGAATTTCATTGAAACTAGAATTATGTCCTTCTTTTATTGCAGATATTAAAATATTTAATCTATTTAGTAATTCTTGTGGATCATCTGGTAAAAATACAGTTGTTTCAGTTTTCTGTTTTTCAGATAAACCTTTTCCTACTTTAACTCCCGTTGATAATAAATTTTCTAATTGTTTATAACGTCTAAGAGATTTTACTGCACCAACTCTGTCTAACATAGCTTTATATTTTATGAGATCTTCTACAGCATAATTATTTAAATCTGCTCCTCCTAAAAGATTAACAAAATTTCTATCTAAATTAAAAGGAGATTTATCTGGTGAAAAAATTAAACCTCGAAAAGGTTGTGGAAATATTTCTTTTTGTCCGAGATAAAATCTAGGTATTGTTTTTCCATCTATAAATGAAATAGAATGTTCAAATTGCATAGATTTTGGTAATTTCTTATTAATGTTTGATTCTAGTAATCCATAGTCATCTAATATAGTTTTGTGCTCTGGATCTGTTATATCAATTTGTTTATCATTATTTGTACTTTCTTTTTCAAGAGTTTTAAATGGTTTCATAGTTTTTTCAAAATCAGTTTTTACTTGATCGGTTTGCTGCATTTTTTCAAACATATCAGATTGAATACCAGCTTTTATCATTCTATGTTGAAGATGATTTTCTTTCATAATATTTCTTTGTTTTATTAACTCTTCTAATTGTTTATTTCTTTTAAAATTATCAGCTCTAATTTTATCCATTTTTAAAATATAATATTTGAATTTTGTGGTAACATTGGAATACAGCAAAAACATTTTACTGAACAAATTATTTTTTTATTGCTTTGTTGTTTGACATCTTTTCGTTTAAAGTTTTCTCGTTTTAAGTTTTCTCGTTTTAAGTTTTGTTTAATAAAGTTTTGTTTAATAAAGTTTTGCTTAAATTTTCGCTTAAAGTTTTTAGCTCTTCTAAAAAAAATTTGTCATTTTCTTCAGTAGAAATTTTAGCATCACTCGAAATTTTGCCATCCTTTTTATTTTTATCATCAACTTTTTCTGTCTGTGATTGAAATGATATTTGATTTACTTCATTAGCTATTTGATCAAATTTTTCAATCTCATCTAACGTAATAACATTATCATCACATACTCTTTGAAAGTAGTAATGTAGTTTATCATAGACTTCTTTAATATGTAAATGCTTAGTTTTTAATGATTTTCATTTCTTAGTTATTAAAGATTTATCTAACATTGTAACAAGTGAAGTTGCAAAAACACCCGTACCTGTTAAAGCTGTAGCAACTACTGGAATTACTAAAACACCTGAAGATATAACAATTGTCAAAGCACCTAAACTTATTGTTAAGAATATGCCAATTCCTTGTGTTACATTCTTAACTTTAGTCCATCTCTTTCTTAATTTTTTATAATGCTCTAATCTTAATAATAATTGAGATTCCTTATCTTTCATATACCTAACTCTATCTTTGTGTTTTTCTTTATTCATTTTTTCAATGTTAATCTTTTCAATGTCCATTAAAGTAGAACTACGTTCATATGATAATGAAGGATATATTCTTGCAGTTTCATCCATTTCTGAAGTTCCTTCCACTTTTGTTTCTTCCATTTTTAAAGAAATATTTTTAGTCACATGATATATTTTAAAAACCTGAAAAATGGATAAAATTCATGAATTTGAAATTCTCAAATTTGAGATTCTTAACTTTTATGATTTTTCGGTGTCCTGGAACGGTCATGATTTAAGCGAGGGTGAAAATTGCAATTCTCAAATTTTGAAATTCTCAACTTTTATAATTTTTTAGTGTCCTAGAACGACCATGATTTTCAAGGTAAAAATTGTAATTCTCAAATTTGAGATTTTGAAAAATTTGAAAATTGGGTATTTTTAAAAACGCCCAAATTTGTGAATTTAGGTCTTCATAACCTGAAAAAGGGTTCAAATTCATGAATTTATGTCGTTTTTAAAAAGTACCATTTTTTCAAAAATGGTACTTTTTGAATGGACTAAATTCATGTATTTAGGTCTTAAAAACCTGAAAAAGGGTTCAAATTCATGAATTTATGTCGTTTTTAAAGATACTATTTTTTTGAATTTTATGGTGGCCTGGAACGGTATAAATTCATGTATTTAGGTCTTAAAAACCTGAAAAAGGGTCTAAATTCATGAATTTATGTCGTTTTTAAAGATACTATTTTTTTGAATTTTATGGTGGCCTGGAACGGTATAAATTCATGTATTTAGGTCTTAAAAACCTGAAAAAGGGTCTAAATTCATGAATTTATGTCGTTTTTAAAGATACTATTTTTTTGAATTTTATGGTGGCCTGGAACGGTCTTTTGCCCATTACTTATCTTATCTTGTTATCTTCATCCTTTATCTTATCAAAGCATGTCACTAATGATTGGCGTTCTTTAGATGAAATGTTTGAACTCTGGATGAACTTGGCTGATGTGGAGATCACACCTACATGTATGAGGATTTCAATGTTTTCTGTCAAATGCTAAATAATATTCATCCTACCATCATTTGATAAAAATGAACAATGCTTGAATTTTTTAGATGCATTTGTTTACAAAAACGATGATAAAAAATCTATCGAAATGGATATTTATAACAGACCTACTGACACTTTTGGATACGTTCCATTTAGATCCAGTCATCCTCATCATGTAATTGGGAAGATACCTTTTGTATTGGCTCACAGGATAGAGAACGCATTGTATCCGAAAATCATAATAGACTTAAAAGATATCAAGAGCTAAAAGGAAATTTGATACAATCGAATTATCCAGAAACTTTAGTTGGAAATGCGATTCGTCAACACATTGAAATCCTTTAAATCACTCGAAAATTGTACATTTCAGAAATCTTTGAGACAACCGAGATCTTTATTAGCGATGCTACAAAGGAATAGAAGAACTGTCATTCACGGTGTACGTAAATGCGGTCAATCACGCCGGAAATGCTGCGACCATATAATTACAGGTGACCACGTACAATTTCAAGTAAACAATGATGACATTAATTTTCAAATTAAGTACAACATCAGCTGTGATTCTTCTGACTTTATCTACCAGCTTGTTTGTTTAGGTTGTAATAAGTTTTACATCGGTCAATCAGGTGATACTCTCCACCATAGAGTTGCAGTTCATCGGCAGCAAATCAGCAATTCTATAGATGGTTATCTACCCGTAAGCGAACACATACGTGAGTGTGTGGTTAATTAGAAAATTAAATTCTCAATCATGCCTTTTTACAAGATGCCAATAGACTCCAATCAAGGAGATCTAGATATCTATAATTGTACAGGAGGCAGAAAGGAGGCAGAATGACGCTTTCTGTGGGAGAGCTTATAGGTATCTAGACCTCCTTGACTCCAATCGTCTGGACAGGGAACATAAAGAAGCTATGTTCATAACACAATACAAGCCACCTCTAAATTAGTTGAAACATCTATGATTTTATTTCTGTTCATCTCTATATTATAACGTCTAAGCTTGAATTTTATTGTTTCTTTATGAAATAAAGATTCATATAACGCCTTGAGAAGCCACTGCATGTTGGCGTGAATCTTGTGCTTTAATATTTTTCCGATATCGATTTACATTTGCTTTGATTCTTTTTTTATGTCTATTCGAGTAAATATGACCAACACAAAATCGTTAAAGGATGAACAGCTTATGACAATAAATAACAAATTGGATACGCTCATGACGAAAATAGAGGTGCTGACAACAGCATTTCATGAGCTGAATCAGACTTTATTGAATTCGGACAAAATGGCTGAATTTGAAAGTAATTTACACAATCTCACTGAGGAAGTGAAAGTAATTGCGAGGACAATTCAGAAGAATACATATAGTGATAACACTAGCCCAATTCAATTAAGCAAGCGCCTAAATCAGAGAAAATTCAATTATTATGAGGCCACAAGAAATAAAGGCATCGCTGAAATTTATAGCGAAGCATTAAACAATGCTATTCCAAAGGTACCAAAAAAGTCTTTCAAGAATAACTTGCCTTATCTTACACAAATGGAAAATGAGTTTAGGAAAGAATTGTCACTTAAAGAGGTAGAGCACGAAATAAAGAGGCTTTTGATGACTTCAACAAATAAGATGAATTTCGTTGAGTGTGTCGATAATGTAGTCTATGCATATTTCAATAATTTCTATTCAGATGAAGAAGCTCAATCCCAAATACATGTACTTAAATGTCAAGAGACCACTAAGAAAGACTACTAATGGCAATCAATATTTTAATCGTGCTAACAGATGCACGGGCTACCCAGATAATCGGAGTAATTATATGCATTCTAATAGAAGGAATTTTCAAAATTATGATCAAAATACTTGAGTCGCAATAGGTCTAATAACTCTTTGCCTAACAGAAGAATAAATGATATTGACAGAACGAATTATGGCAATTATAACCGCAATAATGTTATTGAAAATGTTGCTGTCTCAGAGGATATCTCACCTGACACAAAGGACTTTAATGATAATTTTCCTTTTTTTAGAAGAAAGAGAGTTTCTATTTTAAATTTATCTTCTACGAATTTGGAGACTGATGCGATGACCTTGCTGTCTAGAGGGGAAAAATTCACTCCTACTCCACTCTCTAATGCTGATGAACTTATAAGAGATAGCAAATAATTCTGCAGGAAAATTAGATTACATGATTATTTTAACAAAGAGGAAAATGTAAATGAAAATTAACAAGATTTACATTCATCATTAAAATCTGTTGATCAGACCAGAAGGCTGACGATGAAAAAGTCTCCTTGCTTTTCGGCGTGATAATTGTAATTATAAGTAAAAGAAAATTTACAAGGTCCCGACGCGTTTCGCGAATTCTCGCTTTGCCAAGGACGATCGTGAAGAGGACAAACTGACAGTCAAACTCGTCTTAAAATAGGTGATGGTGAGTTGGATTTAAAATACGGTCAGTTCATGCTTGCGATTCAGTGAGGGACAAATCATCTTTATGTGTCTCGCTTCTGACAGTCTCGTGTCTAGCCCGTCACTGCACTTTTCCAGGATGTCTAAGTCATAGTCATCAATAGATATCAGGCCATGCTGCGAATGTTCACCTAAAGCACTAGACCTGTCCTGCTTCTGGATCGCACGTTTATGTTCCATGAAGCGGAATTTGAAAGGTCTGCAGGTTTGGCCAACATAAATTTGATTGCAAATTTTGCAAGTGAATTTATAAATTAGGAAACGGTCTGTACATTTGTTTTTGGCAGGCAACCGAGTGCAAATGTCACAATCTTCATGTTTTAGTTTTTTGTTTTTATTTTTTAAACTACAATAAAGTGATTTGTTTGGGGTGCTAATCAACTTCGCGGGTAATTCGTATTTTTTTATTAAGTGACGAATTTTATTGTCTGTATGATCATTGATGAAACGTAATTTTAAGTTACTAGTATTCTGCGAGACTATTTTATTTCTAGACTTAGATTTTCTAGAGAAATTGTGGGTGAACCCGTTGTTTTTTAATTTTATGTCCAACTGATTGAGGGATTTCTTCAAGTCATGTTCGTTGTTGCATCTTTTAGTAACATTATTAATACTACTAGTGACAAAATTGACAAAACGTACTTTACTGTTGGTACCAAAAAGAAATGCACTCGGGAACTTCACTAAGAAAAGATAGTTTTGTCCCTGCTCACATAAAATCCAATTTTGTCACTAGTAGTATTAATAATGTTACTAAAAGATGCAACAACGAACATGACTTGAAGAAATCCCTCAATCAGTTGGACATAAAATTAAAAAACAACGGGTTCACCCACAATTTCTCTAGAAAATCTAAGTCTAGAAATAAAATAGTCTCGCAGAATACTAGTAACTTAAAATTACGTTTCATCAATGATCATACAGACAATAAAATTCGTCACTTAATAAAAAAATACGAATTACCCGCGAAGTTGATTAGCACCCCAAACAAATCACTTTATTGTAGTTTAAAAAATAAAAACAAAAAACTAAAACATGAAGATTGTGACATTTGCACTCGGTTGCCTGCCAAAAACAAATGTACAGACCGTTTCCTAATTTATAAATTCACTTGCAAAATTTGCAATCAAATTTATGTTGGCCAAACCTGCAGACCTTTCAAATTCCGCTTCATGGAACATAAACGTGCGATCCAGAAGCAGGACAGGTCTAGTGCTTTAGGTGAACATTCGCAGCATGGCCTGATATCTATTGATGACTATGACTTAGACATCCTGGAAAAGTGCAGTGACGGGCTAGACACTAGACTGTCAGAAGCGAGACACATAAAGATGATTTGTCCCTCACTGAATCGCAAGCATGAACTGACCGTATTTTAAATCCAACTCACCATCACCTATTTTAAGACGAGTTTGACTGTCAGTTTGTCCTCTTCACGATCGTCCCTAGACAAAGCGAGAATTCGCGAAACGCGTCAGGACCTTGTAAATTTTCTTTTACTTATAATTACAATTATCACGCCGAAAAGCAAGGAGACTTTTTCATCATCAGCCTTCTGGTCTGATCAACGGAATGAACAATCGCCAACTCCTGTTAACGGCTATCCTCCTCATCATTAAAATGTCATTCTTATAATTTGATTTTTGCCAGCTTGTTTGTTTAGGTTGTAATAAGTTTTACATCGGTCAATCAGGTGATACTCTCCGCCATAGAGTTAACAAATCAGCAATTCTACATATGGTTACTTACCCGTAAGCGAACACATACGTGAGTGTGTGGTTAATAAGAAAATTAAATTCTCAATCATGCCTTTTTACAAGATGCCAATAGACTCCAATCGTCTGGACAGGGAACATAAAGAAGCTATGTTCATAACACAATACAAGCCTCCTCTAAACTAGTTGAAACATCTATGATTTTATTTCTGTTCATCTCTATATTAGAATAACTTCCTGTTCGGATATTCTCCATCTGTATTGATTTAAAATAAAATAGATACACGAGCTTTCGGTGGTACACTACACACCTTAATCATGTGAAATGAAATGAAGTTTGGATCAGCAGTACATCACACGACGTCTGACGAATACTCAACGAGCTACAACTTAGAAGTTAAATAATAAGACACAATGCTGTAAAGAAGTTAGACATTTAAGGCATAATACTGTAAAGAAGAAATAAGTAGATCGATAGTTAAACTAAAACAGAAATGGGCACAAATTACTGTAAAGTGAAATGTCTTTGAAATTTGTAGATCAAGGGATTCCAGATTGTACTTAATTCAACACCAGAATCTCTATTGAAAACACTTTCTTTGTTAGCATTGATATACAGGGCTTCTTTGATTTTTCTTGACTTTGAATTTGATTCACGGCAAATAATTTCTGCTTGAAGGTTAGGAGTGTGCCTATTTTCATGTACATGTTGCGACACAGCCGAACGATAATCTAAATGTTTGATATCCGCTACATGTTCCTTGGTGCGAGTGCTCAAGCGTCTAGACGATTCTCCAATGTAGTATTTGTCACACGACACACAATTAAACTTATAGATAATGTTGCTTTGGTCTTCATCTACTGGCTTAATCACTCTGGTCAATCTTGATTTTAATGACGGCGCTGGCTTGAAAACCACATTGAAATCCATGGAACGGCACACTCGACCTAGTTTCTCACTGATTCCTCTGTAATAAGGCAAGAAAATTGTGTTCTTCTGCTCAACATCGTCTCCACTGTTGTCATTGTGAGTCTGTTCCATCTTACTCCTTGCCTTATTGATACAGCCAGAAGGATAACCATTCGCAGAAAAAATTCGCTCAAGTAATCTTACTTCATTTTCCAATTTGTCATCGCTCGTTTCAAAAAGGATTTAACAACACCAAATTTGATATGGTTAGGATGGATGATAGGAATCAAATTTCAAGACCGAGTTAGTATTCGTGGGTTTTCTGTAGACATTAGTTGACAATGTTCCATTCATGCGTGAGACATACACATCCAGCATTGCTATCCCGTCGTTTGTTTTGGACTCATATGTGAAGTTCACTGACTGGTGCATAGAATTTAAATGGTCAAGGAACTGTATCTCTTCACCACGATCAATTATAGAGTAAGATGGAACAGACTCACAATGACAACAGTGGAGACGATGTTGAGCAGAAGAACACAATTTTCTTGCCTTATTACAGAGGAATCAGTGAGAAACTAGGTCGAGTGTGCCGTTCCATGGATTTCAATGTGGTTTTCAAGCCAGCTCCGTCATTAAATCAAGATTGACCAGAGTGAAGTCAGTAAATGAAGACCAAAGCAACATTATCTATAAGTTTAATTGTGTGTCGTGTGACAAATACTACATTGGAGAATCGTCTAGACGCTTGAGCACTCGCACCAAGGAACATGTAGCGGATATCAAACATTTAGATTATCGTTCGGCTGTGTCGCAACATGTACATGAAAATAGGCACACTCCTAACCTTCAAGCAGAAATTATTTGCCGTGAATCAAATTCAAAGTCAAGAAAAATCAAAGAAGCCCTGTATATCAATGCTAACAAAGAAAGTGTTTTCAATAGAGATTCTGGTGTTGAATTAAGTACAATCTGGAATCCCTTGATCTACAAATTTCAAAGACATTTCACTTTACAGTAATTTGTGCCCATTTCTGTTTTAGTTTAACTATCGATCTACTTATTTCTTCTTTACAGTATTATGCCTTAAATGTCTAACTTCTTTACAGCATTGTGTCTTATTATTTAACTTCTAAGTTGTAGCTCGTTGAGTATTTGTCAGACGTCGTGTGATGTACTGCTGATCCAAACTTCATTTCATTTCACATGATTAAGGTGTGTAGTGTACCACCGAAAGCTCGTGTATCTATTTTATTTTAAATCAATACAGATGGAGAATATCCGAACAGGAAGTTATTCTTATGTATCAGACCCATCTGGAAGAATCTTTGGAATAATCATCTCTATATTATAACGTCTAAGTTTGAATTTTATTGTTTATGAAATATAGATTCATTTAACGTCTTGAGAATCCACTGAAGTGGTGAAGCATGTTGGCGTGAATCTTATGTTTTAATATTTTTCCGATATCGATTTACATTTGCTTTGATTCCGTTTTACAAAATACAAAATTATGACCCACCAGATAATCGAAGGCAAAGTTTGCCACTGTCGACCGATGTCGGCCGCTAGGGCGGCTTTTCAAGGCAAACTGGTTTATTCAACAACATTTACATAAAGTAATGTAGATATTAAAATGATGCAAACGATGCACAGACATCAAGAAGCATTTAGAGATGGATGGAATGCGCAGATAAACATAGCCTTGAGTCTCTGTCCAATTGCATTAGGTGGTAGCTGGTAAAATGGCATGGTTTTGAAATTGCCTCCACAGTTAGATGTATAGCGACTCACTTTGAGAGGAATGAGCGTATATTATGTGATTCATTTGCTGTCTATGCACTGTCATTCTATATCTAAAATTATTCCCAGATTGTCCAATATAATATTGTTTACAGGTATCACAAATCATCTTGCAAATTATGTTAGATGATTGATAGTCCAAATTATATCGTAAATTAAAGATCTTGATACCACTAGTTGTTTGAAATTCAACTTGACTGTCCTCTACAATTACTTCACAACCTTGAATCTTGGTTGGCCGCAACGAGTTACACCATTTATTGCTCTTCGGTTGTTATTTGATAGCAAAGATTGTAATGATCTTGGTTGTTTGGACAATTTCATGAAGTTGCAGTCACGAAAAGGGTCTAAAAGATTCAGCGTATTAGAAACCGGACGAATTACTTTGGTGTATATATCCGGATTACTCTGATTATATTCATGTATAAACGTAAATACTATTCTTTGTTCTTGTTTGACGTTATTTCATTGTTCTGGAAGCTAGCCTTCTTAATTGCATCGTTTATTAATTGCGTAGGATAATACACAGTTTTCAATCTTTCCTTAAACTCTGAAAAGCGGTATTCTCTCATGCGCTCATCGGAAACAATGCATCGTATTCTTCGGGCCAAGTTATATGGAAAATTTCTGAGGAGGCGTCGAGGATGAGCTGAATTAAATGGGACATATTTCAGTGCGTCTGTCTGCTTACGATATTTCAAGCAATGGATCATATATATTCTTTGAAATATGTATACATGTATATATAAATAAAATCCATTGGATATCCGTTCGACGAAAAGATTTTGATGAGAGAAGTGACCTTTTTATGAAAATTTATCCAACTAGAAGTAGTGTAGGCCCCATAGAGTGTGGTATGTCCTATGCGGTAGGTCTCGCTTCCAAGCAATAGGACAGATTGAGAATGAAGTCAGTGTAGGTAGTTTTCGTATAAGCACAATATTTTCAGAAATACAATTCCTTCCTATGTCTTAATATCAGGATTATGATATCAGAATTATGATGTATCAGGATGCCCTGAATTAGCTTAGTTGAGAAACGGAGTGCAACTTTCATCTTCAAAAATGACAAAAATATCGTCGACATAACGAAAATGGAATTTTAGGTTTGAAAATTCTTACCATTCATTAAGACAGTTGCTCAAAGGGGACCTTAGGGGACCCCATTGCAAATCTATCAATCTGTTTACAAGGAATGTCATCATGAATTCCGCATTTTGATAAACGCGATGAAAATTTGTTTAGGAAAATGTAGATGTTCCCGTTGTGTGTCATAAACGAGGTTAGCAGTCATCTTTATAGCTTCTTCAAAAGTGATGTTGGTGAAGAGCAAGGTAATGTCAAAACTGACAAGCTGAGAATTGTGTGAATTTGAAATCACTCAGCACAATTAAAAGCTTTGCTGACTGTATAGTGAGCAGGCATAACCTGTAATTTTTTCCAACACTTTGCCAATAGTACTCATGTTCGCTATTTATGATTGTTATTTAATTTTTGTTCGTGATATATATGCGTGTTTATTCATAGCTGAATGAAAATCGCTATTACCGTACAGAAAAATTAGAGAGAATACATCAATAAGAAAATTGAAAAATGACATGAAAAATAAGGAAGGTTCGTAAATTCAACATGAATGCATAAAGTTTTAGCGTTTGCAAACATGTAATACGAAGGAACTCGCACGTCGATCAGTTCGTCTTATGGGTTGTAGAAAGCGACCAGCCTCCGATCTCGGTGGTAACAAGCTATGGAGAATGTGATCAGTCTCCATCATCTTCATGAAAAACCTGTCAGAGAGAATGACTATACGTACATCAAGAGGGACAAAGCAGTCTCCGGTACACCCTTGACCACAGATTAAGCGATGAATCGTCGCTTTATAGCCTCAAGATGATTCGATTCAGTAGCTGATAAGCCTGAAAGCAACGGAGCACAATATTCCAGTATCGAACGAACCAATGTCAGTAACCCTTCACGAAAAATGGGTCACCGAAGTCAGGCAGTGCTTTATTATCGGGGACTTAACAGATAGTGATTGATGCATTTACTCTATTTGTGAACCGTATTTTGATTAAAATACATGCAATTTAAACCATAGTTCCTTCAGTGCAAAGGAAATGTTGCAGATGTCAATTTGTTTGACTTGACTTCTATAGGAATCTAGAACTTCTTCAAGTCGAGTTTGAATGTAAACTGAACATCATAGTTGTCTCGAATATGGGTAGGATCTTCAAGACCACTTTTAGGAAATTCAAATATGTCGTTTGACAGACTATTATTGCAAAAATTCAGTAAATACAGATGCAATTCAATGCAGATTGATTTTTTCTGATTTTTTACTGTGTTTTTAGTCAACTGAATTTCATTTTCACATTTTCAGGCTTACATCGATACTTCTCTCATTCACAATGTCTCTGTGAAATTGCGAATGAATATTCAACAGCATTCAATGCTAGGAGACAGTGGTTTCCTTTTCTCCAGCAAAATCGATCAAAACAAAAATTGCGTGATGAGTATATCTTTCACAATAATCAAACTGCTAAATTTGGAAAGTAAAGCACATTTCCATGGTACCACTAATAGGATTAAAGTTTCTATTCAGATGTTCCAATTTCACAATCACTTTGTTCGCTTTGTTCTGAATAGCAGCATTTTCCTTTGAATGCGATTCTAGCAACTATAACATGCCCCACAAATTCATTAACAGTCTCTACACAGAATAAACTAACAACAATTGCGTGATCTCTCTGCGTCCTCAATTATGTTGAATCTACTTGAATTGAGGGAAAAGCTGACTTCCATGCTACCTGTAGACATAAATTTTACAAAATGGCCAAATTGAAGATAAGAGACCTTTGTTACTTTATTCATTTCACTCTGAAGATTTGCTGACAGCACAACACACGAGGACGAAACAGAAGATGGGACCAACGATTGGACTCATCTATCTCGCTGCTTTTTTCCTAGCGATATTTCACATTACCTTCTCATCTGCTGCTTATCATTCTGTCACGAAGAATATTCAGTGTTCTGCATTCTCAGT
The DNA here is from genome assembly GCA_907163375.1 of Prostheceraeus crozeri. Lineage (NCBI taxonomy): Eukaryota > Metazoa > Platyhelminthes > Polycladida > Euryleptidae > Prostheceraeus > Prostheceraeus crozeri. The sequence goes on along the minus strand of CAJQUW010011332.1, from coordinate 25,437 downwards.
TATGAAGAATCGACAATGCTCGCCGCAATACATCAATGTAACAATTGGATCATGCTCCTCTGTGACCAAGTGTGCAGAATATTGTCATCAGATAGCCGCATGTGTCGGAGGATCCTTCGAGAGCGGATCCAAGACTTGCAAGCTGATGCAAAGTGATGAAAATAGAATGACATATAAGAAGAAGGCACAACAACCAGGAGACGTCGTATTCAGTGTCGGTTATGATCAAAGTGACAAAAGATATAACATCACAAAAGGAGCAGGTTGGTGGAGCAGCGTGGGAAACTACGAGTATCTCATCGGGCGGAATCTAACGGAATGCATAAAGAATGTTCAAAACATGCGCGGTGTCTCAGTGGTGTTGCTAATATAGCTCACAACTCTTGTTTTCTCAACAAAGGAGATACTTCGGCTATATCTATCGGCTATCCATACTACATTCTCTTTATCAAAATCTGCTAACATTTGTGCATTGCAGATGAAACTATAGTTTAATATTGGTATTACGTGAAAGATATTGAATTAGCGGCGATAACTCGACGGACAGTGAAAGGCATATGCTAAACTTGAAATGCAATTGTCACAACTCTATCAATAGAAGGCTTGTGAATCAAAAAATGCGATCATGTAATTGAACAATAGCGAGTAATCTTTCATCATAGAAATCCGATTCTTTGCTTCTGCTTAAAATAGTGGGACTATAGGGTATTCCACTCTTTCCTGGAGATGTAATCTATAGTGGAATCTGAGGGTAACGTTTCATAACTTTGTTTTAGTATGGTACTAGACTTTATTTATCCACAAAACTAGGAAATATGCATGCAAGAACTCCATAGTAAATTGCATAGATTAGGTAAATCTCCGGCTGCAAGACAAGCTCTTTCCATGGATAGAGATATAACCAAGATTACACCTAGCTATATAGGTGCAGGATAAAGCACTGATAATGGGCATATCCATAAATTTCACCTTCATTGGCTTAGAATGTCAATAATGCCCACTTCTGTCGGATATAAACGCAAAATTCTTAGTAAATTAAAAATATTTCATACACGGTAAATCAAAAAGTCCTATTTAAGTTCCAATCTGAGTACTGAATGAAGGAGTACTAACATTAGCGAACTAAAATTCACAGTGGTACTAAAATGCTTGCCAAGTACTAATATGATGAAACATCAATATAGCAATGACTCACTAAGAGAAAAGAACATACAGGCGTAGGACAATGGCGATGCTTTGATCGGGATGCGGCACTGCATTATAGCATGACTTATCACACCTCATACCGCCGTCTCCATTGTCACTACTTTTGTTGGCTTGCTCCATGTGCTTTCCTCCTACTGTCATCACGCTTGCCATTCTGTGTGACAGTGCTTTGTGTCCTATAAGATAAGATAAGAATCGCTTCATAAGTTCACTACTATATAACATAGAATCGGTGAACAATTACAAAAATTCGATGACAATAGCGGAATGAGAAGAGAAAGTCAATGGAGTCTCACGCAAAACGAATAAAAAATATAATACACAATAAAAAAGCTAAACTATTTACAAAACTTAATAAATGATTTCCCAAAACGTGTTGTTTTGGAAGGAGGTGGATAAAATCTCGATGACGACCGAGTAGAGACATTACATACAGGTCTAACATTGAATATATCAATCAGTGGATGATCATAAGCAATAATGGACTGAAAAAGCTTTACACAGGAAGCATCGACTGAAGAAATCAGAGAAACATCATTAGGTAATCCAATTATTCGATACACTCTACTTTGAGCACGTTCAAGATCTTTCAGCAAATACTGAGAGGCATTACAAAAACAAGAATAAGAATATGTTAAAATAGATCGAATAAAAACGACATAACATTTAACCATGAGGTTCTTGTCACACCCACTTCGGCGCAGATTACGTATGACAAAAATTCTACTCGATGCCTTTTTAGAATGTATCGAATGTGATCGTTCCACTTCAAATTGTTTGAAAAAAATGACACCTAGATACAGAAACGAAGTAACTTGTTTCAAGACTATGTCTTCAGTAACAGAAATGGGGGACGTTATTAACGCTGATTTCGTTATGATATCCATCATTAAGCATTTACTGTTATTAACAGGGAGGCTTACGGAATTACACCAATCAACTACATTATTCCACTCAAGTTGAAGACAGTCATCCTCAACATGCCTGAGAAAATGCAAAAAAAGAAAGTCATCAGCATATTTGATCAAGGATGTGTTTTCACAAACCGGAGACAAGCTATCAACCGAAAGTACAAAAAGAAGCGGGCCAATGACACTTCCCTGCGGAACACCGCTCAACACAGATACCCAGTCTGAATATACATGTATATCATTATTAAAAACACGTTGGAATCTATTAGACAAAAACTACAGATCCAGGAGATCACAAAAGCAGGAAGACCAAATTGTTTACATGCGTTAATTATGACAGAATGGGAAAGTTTATCAAATGCCTTTGATAGATCAATAGACATGACTCTCACCCCACCAGATGATGAGTCCAAGAAACGCAAAATTTTGTTCTGAACTGAGACTAAAGCACATGTAGTCCTTGAACCCGGACGAGCAATAAAGGCAAATTGGGATTTATGCACCGAATCTTTTACAACACGGAGAATGAAATTGGGTGTAACAATACGTTCAAATGTCTTCGACATTACAGGAAGGATAGAAATCGGTCTATAGTCAGATACGCAAGTAGGCCGTGGACACTTTGGAATAGGATGTACGTTTGCAAACTTAAGGCAAGCAGGCACAGCTTCATTGCGTAGAGACTAATTGAGCAAGACTGTCAGTGCAGGTGCAAAATAATCTGCATAGTCTCGTAAGACCCGGGGAGGGAAACTGTCCGGACCAATCAACGAGCCAGAAAGACGCCGAAGCTCACTGAGAACCATAGAACACGGAATCAACGATGACGGCGCCACAGCAGACGTTGACCGAAGTGAACCACTCAGACTCCCAACCACATTCGTAGACGCAGGCAGATAGTTATCACAGAATTCACTCCGACCAGCATCAGCTGCAATCTCATCATTCGCGGCAAAGTCTGATGCAGAACCTGAATCCTGGAAGTTAGAAGCGAAGTACGCACAGAATTCCTCGGAGGCGAACTTGCAAGATGCAAAGTACTTTGACTTGCGTGACACTATCTTTAGAGACTTCCACAGTTTCTTTGTATCATTGGAATTGATTGCATCGTTGAGGTAGGATTATTTCAGTGAAACAGTGTGCGATTGAACTTCCTTCCTCAGCCGGCGGTATTTAATCCACTGACCTTTTTGATACGCTCTATCACGATCATCAACAAGGATCTTTAAAGAAAGTTTCATCCACTCAGGCTCATCTTCACGAATACGCACTGTTCTCTTCGGGAAGCAAAAATTGTAAAGTTCAAACAGGGAACGTTGAAACAACAATGCTGCATCATCGACAGATGTGCAAGAGCTGACCAATGCAGTCCAGTCGACGGATAACACATATTCCGAAAATTTTGCACAGTTGCCTCTAGAAAGCTTCCTGACCTTTCTTTTGGCAATGGATTTTCGTGTGCAGGGCGAAGGCTGCCACAAAATCACGCAGTGGTAAGAATTAGTGGAAATTAGTAGTAGTGGAATTAGTAGAATCAGTGGTCAGAATAGGTGGAAGGCCAGATGCCTTGAGGCTACGCTGGACGTTCACGAACAATTGATCTAACGTGTGCTCACCTCTTGTAGGGAAATCAATGACGGGTGAGAGGGAAAGTAAATCACCAAGACAGTCATATTGCTTCAGAAGATCGTTGAAATCACCCAAAATTACCAATACCAGAACCAAATGTGATAAACATATGATCAACAAGGGTAGTTAGACAATTGATGGCCTCTGAATGAGCAGAAGGGTTGTTCCAAAAAGGATGATAAATAATTACCATTGCGAGGTTCATTTCTTTAACAAATATGCACAAGAACTCCGAGCTTGGAATTGTTGGGAACAAAATACCATTAACATCCATCTAAATAACTGAATATTTCCTCTTGGCATAGCAAATAATGCCACCACCAGAACCAATACAACGATCACGACGATAAACTGAGTAATTGGATACCTGTAACGAGACATTATCAACTGAATCATCCAGCCAAGATTCAGTAATAATCGTCCTGCAACGCTTGCCATCCTCCCCGACCGCGCTTTGAGTCCAGCCAACGTTTTCCATCATCTCCGACTCTGCTTACAGTCCTGCCAACTTTTACCCACTTCACCGACTCCGCTTTGAGTCTTCTGCATATTTTATTGATCCAAACGCACTTTTGTTTAATTGCCAAAGCACTTCTTAGAGGGATGTGCATATGTGATATAGCGGGTCATATATGCCGTGTGGCAATTTTCGATTTAGTGAAAGTGCTTGTCCCATGCAAATCACCAAATTAGTAAAAAAATGAGACGAATTAAGTATTTTGCTTTCGAATATTAAGCTTTCTAAAATGAGTACTGATATTTTCACACTCAAAAAGTACTAGAATTTGGGACTCATTTCTTAGTCGCAGTTAGTATTCATGTTCAGTACTCTTTCTAGTACTCATTTGGGACTTTATGAATAACAGTCTAACAACATTATGGGAATATCTGTTACGAACCTTCAAATAATATTGAAAAAAACAATGATAACAATATTTCATTTGTCAACAACATACACGTAAGTACAAATGAAGACAAGTGTCAATTACCCGTGGTACCCCATGAGAGCAACAAAGTCAGCTAAGTCATAGGAAAGGTCAAGTAAGAAGATTAATTATCATATAGGACTATCATTCCTTCCACGATACTGCTTGATGGTCTTCTTAAAACATGGACATTTGGGCCTGAACCTCGTCATCGGTGAGTTGATTCCAATAGAATTTGATGTCAGTCGTGTAAAAGAATCGGCGGTAGTCTTGGTTGGCGCGAGGTGGGATAATCTCTTGAACACCACATCGGGAATGGATATTGGCTGAGAATTCAAAGAAATTTGTTGGATCCAATGAAGTAATATTATTCAACATTTTAAACATGAAAATTAATTGATAACGCAATCTTCTTGCCGATAGACTTTACAAGGAAAGTCTCATTAAACGATCTTTGAAAGAAAAACGACCCAAATTAGGAAAAGAGCGTGCAAGCGCTTTTGTACTTTTCGATTTGATCCACGACGTATTTACGATACGGAGACCATACAGCAGAATTGGTTTAAAGTGTTGATCCAACGGAGGTTTTAAAAATAGGCAATATGACATCAATGTCTATCGAAACAAATGAACGCAAAACGGCTTCAACATTTTAATTGACCATAACAACAATATTTTCTATATAATGACGAAAACACAGTTGAGACAAGGTTGAGTAAAAGCTTGGCTCAAAACCCAAGCTGGAGGTTCAATAAATGAGTAAAATCAAGTAAACGAAGTGCATCATCCTTTGTATTTTGTGCTGACATAAATTTCTTGTATAGGCCAAAATTCCTATTGGGCCCATGAAAAGTGTGGTATTAGTGGGAAACGATTTTTTATTGCAATAACTGCAATTAGTAACCTAAGTACATATATTACGTTACAAAGTTCTTCTCTAATTCAACCTACACTGATGTACTGACTAATTGAAGATCTTTGGTTTAATTATGATTGAATTGCACATTGCTCATAACAAAGCAATTGTTTCCATTTCATCACTTACGTACGAACTTTCAGTGCGCGGTATTGTAAAGCCCAAAATGAAATTGCTAATAATCACAAGCATCTCATTTTTGAAATATTCTGTGAATTATGAGGAATTTTGACAAAAAATCAGAACTTTATGCTTTTATCATGTAGTTTCTCCTAAGATACAAATCAAGATATCAATTTTTATAACTTGATTTGTATATATACAGCATCAATAGAAGATCCAAATTTTGTATAGAAAACCCAATTTTTGCATCATTTACCTAAGGTCGACCCAAAACTCAAATTTGACACAAAACCTAAAGTCCAACCTTAGAGGAGAGGATACAGATACCAAGATCTTTTATGCATTCAGCATTTTCAAGTGAGATTGAATTAACAGTACAACCACGTTTGTGATTTGAGAATCCAAAACTCACAATTTTACATTTCACTATATACACGTATATAATGGCAAACCACTGCTATTCGAACAATTCAACACGTTCAGATGATCAGCATAAGCTGAGAAAAAAGAATCCATGGTAAAATAACCAATGCTGTTACAAAATAGCACATAAAGCAGTGGGCCAGCTGAGCCCTGAACACTGCCAATTGCAACATTACAAAACGATGAGTCGGGAATTTGTGTTCTGCGTTTTAGATAATTTTCCATCCATAGAAGAAGGTTTTCTGACCTGCAATCATGACCGCATATAATACCGCCATGAAATAACATCACATTCATCGAAGAACACTTTTATCATGAATTCGCAAATGGAGAACTATGGTGAAGTTAAGAATGATGTAATGGTAGATTTCTTTGAACGGTTGGGTGCAGCAAGACGATTTAGTGTTTGTAGATATATTGTATTCAATTGTATTGTTTTGGATTATTGTATTCGTTTGTTCACAATGTTTGGTCTGCAAGGCGTTGTAGCTGTCTATTGTGAACTGCATTTAAGCTGAGCGACAGTCCTTTCAAAAGACTAGGCACAACCTTATAGCACGCATTTTCCGCATGCCGGACGCGTGCAGCTTGCAGTGTGCATGAACGGCGAACAAGCATATAAACCCACCTACCTTCATTGCATTTCATGATGCAATTACAGCAATATTGCAAGCATCAATATTATTATTTATTAAACGCAACATTTTTGCTGTCAGTGGTGGGATTTGTCCATACAGGAGAGAACCCTTTCAGACTGAGACACAATCCCGGTCAAGATAAGGCACTAGCAGGTGCATTATCCAGGAATTCACTTGGTGATAAAGGTCGCAGTCCAGAAGAGATTGCATAAAATAATAGTCGTACTGTTTCAACTGTTATGGTTATACCTTTGAATTTAAAGAAAATAGCACAGCATGCTAGTGATGATCCACTGTTGAATGATATTTGAGAGGCTATTTTGAATGGGCGGAACACAGTTTTAAGTAAAGAGCTGTTTCCTTTCTATTCTCAAAGAGACCAATTGCCCTCAAGATTCGTTCGTTGTGATGAATTGATTCAATGCTGAGAAAGTAAGTTCTCACTCCTAAGTCATTACGCAAATATAGTTACTCAGCATTGCGTGTGAGAGTCACGTTGGTATAAAAAAGTGAAAACCATGATCAGGTACTATGCCTACTGGCCTCATATGACTAATGATATCATTGATTTTGCTAGATAATGCGTTCCTTACAACGTTCATCAAAACGTGGAGTGCACCTTTGCAGCTAATGGTTGAATTTGTAGGTCAATCATGGTAAAAATTTCAGTAGATTTAACTGTTCTATCAGAAGCATTACAATGCAATACCTTGCTTGCGAAAATAGATTTACACAATGGATTTCATGAAGTCGAAATTTTGAAAAGGTCATTCTTCAGAAATTCGTCAGTCATTGTCTAAGCAGCTGATACTTTCATTTTAGATAACGGTGCACCATCTCTTTACAATGAATGTGAGTTATTTTTATGTTGCATGATATCATACATGCATCACATCGAATTATTTTCCGCGTGGTAATCGGAGTTCCAACTATTGTTGGAAGGTCCGATACTTCCAAGCTCGGATTGTCAAAGATTTTTGGAAAAATCATGTGATTTTAAGGAGGCCCAGAACTTAGTGATGAGGGATATCAGATGTACTCCTAATGAAGTCACAGGAGAAACTCCCTTCTATAAGTTTTTCAACTGACCAATGAAAACAAGGGTGACGATGCCATCACTCACTGATGATTTACGCCTTACTTGCAACAAAAGGAACATTGTGTCCGACTACATTAAGAGATATAGCTGTGCAAAATCGCACGAACGAGGTGATACTGTACTCTATAGAAAAAGTGATTGCAAACCTTTAAGGACTTTTGGCATAGGATCGAAAATTATACTCGGACGTGCGAAATTAACATTAATAGCTATACTCGAAAGTAAAATCAACGTCACATGAAATTGACAGATCAATACTACGTATACAGTATTGACAACAATGATCTCGAATGATCATGATGGTTATGATAAAATTACAACTCCTGGTACAAGGCCTAGCAAGAGTAATTCAAAATCTCCAGGTCACTCGCATAACTTGCGACCTAATGTCAGGCGCAGTTATAGAGTTTGAAGTTTAAGTGTCTTGTTGTCGCGGTTTGCTGTCAGGTGAAGGGATTTTTTCAGTTGTTAGGGGATGTTCAGATGTGAATCGAGGTAGTGCTTGTGGATCTGATTGTGACGTAATCGTATTCATTTGTTGATTATGGGCCGCATGCACAGCCTAGTTACAACTAGACTGTTATTTCCTAGTTGTAACTTGATTTGGTATGCACAGCTCTTACTAGGGTAGTTATAACTAAGTGCAGTGAATGCTAATAATAGAAGTCTAACAGCGACACGCACGATTGCATCATCAATGCGTATTCAAGGCCGAATATTCGTCACGATCAATCTTAACGACGACCTAATTTTACACCACTTACGTCACATGAAAATGCACGTGGTTCTGTATGCGGTTTGTCAACAAATTGACAGTGTGCAAGCCAGTGCAGCATGTAGGCCTATACGTCATATATGCAGTCAGTTTATCGATTCAAAGAGGATAGCTCTTTGTAGACAAGGTTCCCAAGAGAAAGAATAATGTTATCTGTTAGCTTATCACTATATATACAGAGAATAATATATATACTGTCAGCACATCACTGTAGAATGGTCAACAAAAATCACAACCTAGAATGGTCATGGTATCTCATGGTCTCAGTGTAATAACGTATTGTCGTATCAAGAAAAAGTATGTTTATATCCACGAAAGAATTATATATTTTTAGAATTATGTGTCAGTTGGAAAAATATAGTGCCTGCAAAGTCATACACCGTAGAGACATCGATTGTGGTTTGCGTTCCCTGTCGCACGTAAGAACTGGCACTTTCCTCCTTTCCATCTCCTCGATTTCAAGGATCAACTTCCTCTTTTGGAGCCTTAGCACGTCCTTGTACAGCTCTTGTGTATCATCGTCCGAGTCAAGGTCAACCATTGAAGAAGAAGCGGCCTGTGAAGATTTTGCGATTGGTGCTGCCTTTTTGCGCTTTGTACTCGTACATGTATAGATTGAAACTGGAAATAGAACATGTAATTATAGCTAAATTGATTTTCATGTTTATGTACATGTAAATATGAACTTATCAATGAGAAATGTCACACCAAGCATGCAGAACTGCATTGAAAGTGCGACATTTCTAATTGGAAATACTGTAAGTGGAATACTGTATAGCTAAATGAAATTCAGTTGCATCATACAAGTACTGATATGCTATCTTTAGTACTTACCAATTCTCTCTTTTGTGAGGTTTTCGAGTTCACTGCTCCTGGTACCTTCTTCAGTTTTGGATTGTCTTTGCCTATAATATCCAAAGCGATCCGATCGTTTTCGCTCAGTCGTTGATAGGGACCACCTCCAGTTTTTGACGAATTGTCTATCTTCTCCTTCACTCTATCCTGGATGTTTGCCCATTTCTTCTTCAATTGTTCGATTGTCGCCTGGTATGCTCATTTTGTTATCATGTGGGTCAGGATGTCCTCCCAGGCCGACTTCTTCTTCTCTTTGCTCTGATCATCTCTTTGTTTAGATAAAATAGCGGTAGAATGTTTGCTAATTGCTTCAAGAAGATGACGTTCTTCTGTACTATCCATGACTGTGACAAATGCAATACAATCTTAACCTTTCAAAACAGTTCAAGCGAGCGAAGCGAGCGGGTTCAGTTGAGGGATAATCAAGTAATCTTTTAACCTGAACGATGCTACTAGTAATGTGTACATGCACATGTTATTCAATAGAGTATTGTCTGCAGATCAGAAAGTCAACATACGATATGGATTTTATGTTCAGAGATCTTGCCTTGAGAGATGCCGCCAGATCGAGTCTTGCTCGAGAACGGCGTTTAAGAGACCACGTCAATCCCCTTGACATATATGAAGAGGAAGAATTCAGGAGCATATTTCGGTTTTCAAAAAGAAGTAGTGATGGACTTAGCTACTCATCTGAGCCCTTATCTCAAACGGAACAGTAGGAGTGATGTTCTAAATCCTATTCAAAGAACATGTATTGGATTACGGTTTTATGCTACTGGTGCCATGCAGCTAAGTTTGGCTATGTGGATGCAGGTTGACCAGAGCACCGTTTCAAGAGTTTCATGGGAAGTTACATGCGCCATATTAAACTCATTGAGATCCAGAGTTCAGTGGCCATCACGAAATCAAATTAATATGACAAAAGATAGATTTTTTGATCAATATAATTTCCCGATGTCTGTAGGTTGCATCGACTGTACCCATGTATGTATCGAAGCACCAAACGCTCGTTATTTCCCGAATGAATATATCAACCGCAAGGGATTTCATTCAGTGAATGTTCAAGCCATTTGTGATGATGAATATCGATTCATAGACATCTCAGCCGAATGGCCTGGTAAGTTGATTAGTTTTAAATGTTGATATGTTTAATGTTTACAAGTACATAATACAGACTTATTCAGTTAAAGTAATTCTGTATAGGCCTAATATTTACAGTAAACATTACTAATAAGCTTAGCAAAGTTACTTTGCTCTAAACCTACTCATAGATACATAATAAATGACATCACGTCTGAAACCATTGATTGGGTAATACATGGTAATACAAAGGTAATACTTCTACTGGAATAATTCAAAATATCTAAGCTTATGATTAGGCTAATTGATAACGATGTGATTCGTGGCCAAATAGGGCGGCTGTGTTTCAAATTCATTGTAAATCCGAATTCAGTTTTCTCTACGGCTTTATTGAATGACCAATAACAAAAGAGAATATTAATAAAGCAAGGTACAAATGTTTCGTGCGACACACTCAATCCCTAAGAAAGAGTGGCATTCGAATCGTCAGATAATTATTACTGTGTAACCTGATTTAATACTTTGTATTCACTATAGACATACATGTATACTGTATATTCATATAAATGTATGTAGGCCTATCAATAATACATGTGTATTTATATTTCAGGTAGTGTTCATGATAGCCGAATTTTTAAAAATTCTCCTATCTACAAGACGCTTTCAGAAAGTACCGATGTAATCATCTTGGGCGACAGTGGATACGGCGTAACCCCATTCCTCATGAATCCATACCCTATTCCCGAATCCGAGAAAGAGCGGCACTACAACAAGCTTCATAAGAGGGCGAGATGCTGTGTAGAGCGTAGTTTTGGTATAGTGAAACGCCAATTCCCTGCATCAAATACATTCTTCGCATAGATCTCGAGCGTGTTTGCCCAACCATAATGGCTGTGTGAATTCTGCACAACATGCTGATCGAAAGAGGTGAACAAAACTTGGATTTTGATGAGAATGAAGCTGTGGAATCCGATGATGAAGAGGAGGAGGAAGAAGAAGAAACTGTGCGAAGTCGGGCTCTGCGCGAAAGAGGGAAGGTTGCCAGAAGAAGAATTGCTGACATTTTATGGTCTCAACGTTACCTGTAATTTGATTTGTATATATACATAATTTTTTGGATACATTTACTGTTTTTGATTTAGATCTTCTCTTGGATATGAATTTTTTTATAGATAAGAATATTAAAAACCTTTGATAATTACATAGGCTACTCCTATATGTGTTAAGTGGTGTTAATCTACAAGTTTTAAATTAAAAAATAGAATATTCAAGTACGTATTTTAATATATATTCATTAATTTTATCAATGCCTAGCAAGCTTGACCTGCAACTAGGCAAAATCAGGGAATTCCACCTAGTTGTAACTACCCTGTGCATGGTAATCCTAGTAACAACTAAATATCGATTTATCGGCGCTCTATCTACTGCATATCAATTGTCCAGAAATCAGAGCAAGTTACAACTAGCTCGCTGCTAGTTATAACTAGGATGTGCATACTAAATTTCTAAAAATAAAACTCATCTAGTTATAACTAGGGTAGTTTCTAGGCCGTGCATACGGCCCTATGTCTGCTCTGCATGATGTTGTAGCTATCGGTTGTGTACTGCACTTAAACTGCAAAGACCATCCTGAGCCTTTCAGTACACAATTTCTCTGTTGAAACAGACGCAGGCCGGACACGTGTAGATCCAGTGTACATGAAGCTAAATACCTTCAATGTATTTCATGACACAAGTACAATGAATAAATACTGCAAGCATCAATATTTTCATCAACTGAACGTAACTGAACGATTTTATTTACAGCCGAAGGCACTGGGAATTTAAGTACACACAACCCAGAAAACAACAGATTATTTCTACTTAAACCATGATATGTTTCCATTTACAAAAGTAAATCTCGGAAACATAGGAAGTCCACTTTTAGTAATGAAAAGGTCCATGATGCTTCATTTGCATTAGGAAACTTTGCTCCATGCTATGGCAATTAAATTATTGCATAAATGTTTTAATCAAATGTTTGCTACATTTTGCGTAAAGTGGTCTCCTTGGTACAGTGGTTAAGTGCTTGGCCTAGCGTCGTTAGAAGTCGGGCTGTGTCAGCACCGTCGAAGCCTCCAAGGGAGTAGCAACGTTAAACTATTATTTTACATTTTCTGTTAAGAAATTCCCCATTTTCCTACACGGTGGAGGCATTGCACGACGGCAGGTCGAAATCACTGAACAAGCAAAATACTAGTATTAATGACACACTTACCCCAATTAGGAGTAAACATGGTGATGATCCCATAATCAGAGTAATTCATTGATAAGGACCAGCCGAAGGTGAACAATAAAATGAGGAGAAGCACCGGCATGACTACTTTATTTGCTTTCTCGATCCATCGAATTCCGCCAAATGTGCATGCCGCAGCGGATAATAATCCTAATACTTGTGTCAACACCGGCCAACGAGACGTCTGCAACGAGACAGCGCATGAAATTTTAGAGAGAAAATTATCTAAACGCTGCTTCATTGATGTGAAAATGTGCTGACCTACAATCGTATTACAACTGCTACATTATAGTTAAAACTAATGTTCTGCCGAAATAGGTAGACGCTTGCTAGAATGCACGGGTTTAATGAAGTAAGCGGGGGGGGGTTATCGAAGGGTTAATGCCGAATCCATAGAGTAGGGATCTATAGGAGATAGTATACTGAATGATAATGATAGTATTACGATCACAACTTTTTAATTGCACATCATTGCAGCATTGCGTTTTTTCTGTTATCTTTATTCATTTTATGCTTGCTGTTTTCACAACACATCTGATTGACTTTCCTTGCATTATATTTGCTTTTATTTCTTACCTAGCTATTGAACTTTTTTTATACTAAACAGTTTCTATTTTGTGCAACTTCAGCTTTATGACATCCTCCGTTGTCCAGAGATTTGTCCGCTGTCATTTCAGTACTGTGTATCTTCGTTGCATTGTCACGCACGTGTCACATGTCAAATTATTGCTCTGCCATTCATATTGTGAACATTTATCTACATGGATTGATCCTGCATCCACCCTAAGTGCAGCCAGTTACGTGTCAGCTCTCAATAAAGAACAGACGAACGCAGGGCTGTAGCATGAATTCTTGCTTTCTTGGGCACCAACAAAACGAATATTTGCACAGCCTAATTTATCATTTTTGTTGATAGTTTTGAATACAAAACAAAATTGTCGCAGCACCTATCATTTAGCAATGCGTACGTTGGATGCTGGATGTTTCAAACCTAGCAAAAATTCATTGATTTCATTTGTAACGGATCCACTTCCCAGGTTTACGAATAGTCCACGTAGGCCTAAATTTTGATTAGTGTCTTTGACTATATCCCGAATGAATTCATAATCCGTGTTGTTCGCATGCTGAACCTTGTTTGTGATCATGACGTTTGTCCCGAAGGCCTAGGAATCATCAGGAAAACTCACCCTAATTGACCGGCACTATGACCTTGTAGAGTGTTCGTTCTGCGTCCGGGAGACCTTGGTTCAAACCTTCGTCAGGTGAAACCTAAGACTTCTAAAAATAGGTACACTCTGCATTCTTGCTAAACACTCAGCACAAAAAGAATGAGAGTGGGATAAATGACAAATCGGTCACATAGAAGAAAGGTTCCGTGCCTAATGTGCTTCCTAGTATAAACAAGGTTTATTTATTTTTATTTAATTTGACAGAGGACGTACTCGTATGTCTAATTAATACCAAAGTATATTGGATTCTTCATGTTTTGACATTAATTGGTTGATACTTTTCAAAGTTGCTCGACCATTGCAGTGGTTTGTATTTGCAAAGTGATGCTGATGAGTAAAATGTACGATGTGTCATTTGTCCGTGTGGCGAATCAGTGTGGTAGAGAGCTGGCTGGACTCTTCTTTTCCTGGGGAGCTTCTTCATTTAGACGGTTATCATGTCAACAGAGCTGATCGTCAAGACAGTAAAGGAGGTGGCATTTGTGTTTGGACGAAATCATGCTTCTATGTTTTTGACATGATGGAATTTTTTGTGAATCCTCATGTTGAGTGTTTTGTTTTGTGCATCGAATATCAAAATTTTAAGTGCATCCTCATTACTTTATACTTTCCTCATGGAAGTAAAATGAACAAGAGTGATCAAGCATCTGCATGTGATTCTATTTCCTCCGTTATCGACGATCTCTTGGGAAAATATCCTAACTGCTCAGTTTTGGTCTGTGGCGACTTTAATCATGTGTCTACTACACCTTTTCAAGTCAATTATGATCTTAGTGATTTCGTGGATTTGCCTACACGAGGAGAAGCTTTTCTGGATAAGGTTCTGATACCAGCAGATCTCTGCCATCTCTATGCACGTGCAAAAGTCTATGCTCCTTTTGGGTCAGGTGACCATTCAGTGATTTTCATTTCCCCATTCAATGGTTTTTTGCCACAATCAGTTTCATTTTTTCCTGTTCAGGACATCCGTAAATCTAATTTGGCTTTAGCGGCTGCATATCTGGATGGCATCGATTGGAGATCACTGTTTGAAGGCAAGGATTTGGATCATGCTTGTGACCTATTTTATCAAGTTTTTCAACAGTGTGTGTCTATGTTCCCCGTTGATTTAATAAAACGATCGTTCAAAGACAAACCCTGGATAACAGTGACAATTAAAGTGTTGATTAATAAGCGATATAAAAGCTTACAGACAGAAAAACTGGCCGTTATACCAACATTTCAGAGATAAGGTCAGGCAAGAAATATTCAAAGCCAAGCGATCATGGTCACAGCGTTTAATTTAAGAAAACAAGTCCATATGGGAAGTGTACAGAACAGTGAAGGGAGATAACAAAAACAAAGACTGGCTCCATCATGTATGTTCGTCTGCGAACATCAGCATTCTTGATGCTCTGAATGATTTGAATGACCAATACGTTGCTAATCTTACTGATGATCCTGGCGATGAACTTCAGCTTCCATATGTAGTACCATTTGAACTCCAAAAGAGTGAAGTACATGAATTATTAAATCGCGTCAATCCCCGTAAAGCTGCTGGGTCAGATGGTGTACCTACAATCTTGTGGAGCAAACTTTCATCATCCTTGACTGAGCCCTTATGTCTGTTATTCAATATGTGTTTGGAAATGGCTAATCTTCCTATAGCGTGGAAATGTGCTGATATCTTACCCGTTCCGAAAGTAATCCACCTCAACTTAGTAACACTCGTCCGATATCACTTCTGCCAATTCCGGAGAAAATATTCGAACGATGCATTGTTTCCCATTATAAAAGTGAATTTTTGTGTCATTTTTCGAAGCACCAGTACGGCTACAGGCCCAAGTGTTCTACTGTTAGCGTTCTTTTAGAGTTAGAAAACTTTATCACGAATAAAATTCAGAGGCGAGATGTAGTAGCATGTCAAATGCTTGCGATCGACTTTGAAAAGGGTTTTGACAGAATGTCTCATAAAATACTAGTGGAAAAAATGTTTAATAGCTCAGTGCCCTTCGATAATTTCATGATCACTTTTACACAGAATTTTCTGTCAAGTAGGCAACAGCGTGTAAAATTGTCAAATAATTACAATGCTTTTGTGAGCGTAACCAGTGGCATTCCCCAGGGATCCGTAATCGGACCCCTTCTTTTTTCTTTTTATGTCTCAGACCTTGAAGATGTACTGTCAACGAGCAATGATGTGATTGCTGTCAGTTATGCCGATGACTTTACCCTCTGTGGTGCAATACGCAATACATTGGTTAGTCCATTACTGACATCTCTTTGCAATTTGGAAAAGTGGTCGTCTGAGAATGAAATGAGTATTAAATACAACAAATGCCAACAGATGTTCATGTATTACAACAGAAATTTTGATATGCAACCCTATGTTCTCGACCATGTCAATTTGTGCAGTAATTTGCGTGTACTAGGCGTGACGTTTGACCGGAAATTGACATGGGAGAGCCATACTTTTCATGTGCGTAAGAAGGCATCTTCTAAGATTGCGATGTTGCGTCAACTTAAACCGTTTTTGAACAAATGCCAACTATGTCCAGTCTATTTTTTCGTGTATACGCTCAGTTCTCGAATATTGCTCGCCAAATTATCTCAAGGACAGACTGTGATGATTGAGAATATCCAAAAGAGATGTCACAAAGTAATTTGCTCAGAAGTAATTGTTCATGTGCATTTTTCGTTCCTTTGCAATATCGCCGAACCATTCAGGGATTCAAACTTTTTCAGTCCATCGTATCTGACACTAGCCATCCACTTCACCATCTGAAACCTCCGAAACTTTTGTACAGTGGCAAATTCTCAATTCCCTTGTGTCAAACTGCAGCTCGCAGTAACAGTTTTTTCGTGTACATGTCCAAGCTCATGAACAGTGATTTTTCTTTGACTTGACAATAACCATGTAGAATGACAATGTATATCATTTCTTGCGCCTGATGATGCGTTATTTTTTTTATCATGTTGTTCGTGTTTAACTTTTTGTCATTTCTTTTTCCTTAGTTCTTGATTTGTATTGCAAGTGATTTTTCTGAACTGTATCTGATAATATGCCTCTCGATTCTCATTTTGAGGTACTTGAAAATAAACGTCATTATTATTATTATTATTATTGATTATTGCGTACAACTTTAAATATAAGTGCTATAAAAGAATATCAAATTTTTGACATAGCTATGTACTGTAGTTCAACGCACATGTACCGGCAACAGTGGCGTCGCGTGGTCCCAGACCATAGGCCTTCACTCGGCATTGAAATACTATTTCTATATCAGACATTTTTATGTTGCAACATTAATTTTCATAAAAGCTGAATTTTTAATAACAATTTCCTGAACATTTTTTAAGGCCAAGTGAATGTGCACATGAGAAATGATAGCTCATGTCGCTTAACCGCCTTACTCAAGGAGCTGAGATTACGATATCCTCTCTGTCCAAACCACAATTTCTCGAAAAAAAGGAGGCAAGGCTAATAGCTTCTTGTGTTTCTCACGGCTGGTCAGCCACTCACATGTTTGAAATTTTGATGCATTAAAATGTCTTGTGTATTTCTTATTTCTTTCGCTGTGAGTACTTTCAATTTTAATATCAGGTGTTGACCTACCTTGCTTGACGACTGTCATCTTTTCAGTATATTCCCTTCGGACGAAAGGCGTGGTTATGATCTCATCTGCAGTGCTAAACATAGAGTCACATCAATCACGTAAAAATAAATTATGGAATTCTGCCGAATCTGGGTGTTCGAGTCAGATGCATTACTCTGCATTCATTGGAGAACGCTCATCATCTGATCGCAGTCTTGTCTGAACGTCAGCCATCTGCTACTGTTGACGTAGTGGATTCTCTCACATGAAGCGAAGCCAGGAACAATTGGGTTGCGCTTCCCTTACTATATTTAGGTACCGCCTCTCGATCAAGAATTGCGTAGAATTTCATTGCAAAAATTAGAGAAGGCAAAGCATTATGTCTATCGAGAAAGCCAATATTGGCGAGGGCGCGTGCGCTTACTGCCTCACACGCACACAACTCTCTTTCACTCTGTCTGAACATCAATGCTCGTCTGAAGACACGACTAGCTTGTGTGTCTAATTGTTCGAAGAAAACAGCTGTTCACTCTTGAGGTTGAGAGTCTGATTTTGAGACGGAAAGCTGTGCACAGCTATCACGAGAAGCTATCGAATTTAAATGAATGATGACACTTTTTATTTTTATAATTGTTGGAAAATTATTTTTGAGGATGCGCCGAAGGCCTCGCAGGTACGGAGAAGACGCCACTGACCGGTACATATTCGTTATGTCTGAAGTGAATACATATTTCGTTGTTATTAAGATTGGAAAGTTATAAGTAATTGAAAGGTGTATGAGCCCTCAAATAATGATCTAATAATGGTAAGTTTAATTGATAATGGAATTTCCGAGTCCTGCATCACCTTTTGAAAATAGGTGTCATTACTAAACTGAAAACTCGAGTACATTGTAGTATGGAGTTGTTTCTAGGTAAGTCAACAGAATGCAAAGTGTGAAAATGCATAGAGTTCAGGACCAAGTCCGGAATGCTGCACTGAAAATGAGCAAAATTAGGACCACCACTAGAACAAGCATGTTTCAAAGGTGCACATTTGCAACGCCCATGAACATCTGAGCGATGAGCAAGAATCATCATGACGCTGAAGAAATATTAACAGAAAAAAACTTAAGTAAAATGTTGGCAATTTTCAAATATTGCTTTACGTACAGAAGCGATAGGAGTGAAATATGTGATGAATGATAGATGAAAGAGACCGCCATTCATATCAAAAGAAACATCGCATCAAGAGAAGTGCCTGTTATTCTAACTATTGGTGATAAGATGTCATTAAATGCCATTGAGCTACCATCTTTGTGTTCGTATATTTCATTCTTTTACGTCACTCCATCTTGTAACTTCAGATACAAGGTTTATCTCAGTTTGAATATTGCTCCTGTCATTGGATCGCATAAAACGTAATATCGTAATGCGATAAAACTGACTAGTGACCCTTCTCGAGGCACACTTCGAGGTTTATCCATTGCAGAAGTGGATAGGAATGGAGCCAAAACTCTATAGTCTGTAACTTTTATTAGGACCATCCATAATCTTTTAGTTTTTTACAGCTAGCTACTTGTTGGTATCATATCATCTTTCACCCTTGTCAATACATTAAATAGGTATGTATGCCAACAATATAGCATAACATAGACATCTAATTGATTAATAACAGACACCTGATAATCAGACACAAAAATTGACCGCGACATATTATTGGGACAACCTTCGACATTTAAAGGAAGCTTTTCTTTGGACATGAGAGAGAGAGAGAGAGAAACGTTTATATTGTATCGTCGAATAGAAATCAGAAATAAAATACACAGATAAAAGTAGCAGAATGACAGTTTTGTTTAGTCGAAACTAAGAACACACATCGTATAAGCGACAAAAGCAAGTATAAAACTAATAGTCACGTCAATTAGTGTCTTTGTAGTGTCCGCTGAAGGTGCTACAAATGCTGGAAAAAAAGAAAAAGAATTTTTGCAAAGTTCTACAGAATGGTACGGCGAGACGCCCACTTGGTAAATAGCTGGGGAACAATTCTCCGATGGAAGTCTCTAATCTTTCCAGGCTGTTGAAGGTGTTGATAGCTTGCGACCATCTTCTAGCTTCAATGTCATCCAGCTTCAGATCACGCGATTTGATTTTCAGACATGATAGCACTGCGATATTGTTTTATAATTAGAAATACAAATATCTTACGTAATATCTTATGCAGCCGACGCTTCATCGTAGAATGTTCTGAAAGGTATGGCGCTGATGTCATCAAAATATCGCTTCACAACACGGACAGTGTGGCAGGGGCTCCGTCTTGCATAAGCATGCCGTTGTTTTCCGGAAACCAGCACTCACGAAGCATCCTTCTCTGAAGCACTTGCAAGAATGTAGCCGAGTCGAGTTCATAGAGCACTCACAAACACGAAGGTCTATAGCATGACCTCTGCTTGTTGGTTGACGCTCTGAAACACAGGAGCAAGTGATCCACTTGACTGCCAGATTCGCTGACGAGTAGCCTGTTGACACTCAAGGCTTAACTCGACGATGAATGCCACCATTCATCAGTCTTCAGCGCTCCAATTGACATGGCGAGTGGCAAAATTAAGCCTATTAGAGCTTCATGCATGGGGGAATCTACGACACTTTCTTTGGCCGCAATCCTTCCAACAATCCTTTTCATGTATCCCTCGTTGAACAGTGCGTGACGCTTGACATCACGCTTCTGACGTGTTCTTTGTAGCTCGGACGACGTGATTAGCCCCTCTGGTCGTGAAGTAGGCCTACGCCATCGGAATCGGTCATCCTGTGGCGCACACAACGTCGTCGTCGGTTTGCTGCACAAAAATTTCCAAAAGTCATATTCCGTTGAACAAGCAGTGCCGTCGACTTTGAAACATAACGGCGAGTAGCGATGTCACGCTGAGAAAACTCTTCGCGCGACAAAACTTCCATCTACGAGCCACTCATGCTTGCGTTATATCCGAATTTTTCTTTATAGATAAGATTCAGGTTTCCGACGCTATTAATATAGATATCTATGATATCTCAATAGCACACTTATCTGATCTCCATGATGTAACGCAAATCAAGGATCTATTTGATAATTATCATTATAGCGAATGATACAACAAATCAGAGTGGAATAATATCAGAACATGGAATAAACATGTTAGAAGTCAATACGTGATAGATAGGATAGAAGGAAGATGTTGTAAAGGGACACGGTGGTCCCACGGCACTGCAGATCATGACATGCTGGACAGTCTGGATCTGGCCACATGAACACTTGTCGGATGTTTATAGACCGAGGCACACATGGTGGCCGCGAAACGGCCCACTCCGGTGCGCAACCGGTTGAGCTGCACCCAGGCCCGTCGTGGGAAGTGGTGGTCTGGGGGTTTAGTGCACCATGATGACAGAAACGGCTGTAAGATGGGTGGAACGGCTGGATGCCGCACGTTAAACAGGTTCTCCACGTGTGTCCGCAACAGGTGTCTGGATGGCAAACGAGTCGGCGCTGGATGCTGATAGAACACAAAGTGGAGGAGGTGGTCGTAGTGTGCAGCTTTGTCGTACAGACGAAGACACGCTTTGTCCGGAGGTCGCAAGGAGCCAATATTCCAGACAGATAGGGGAGCAGGCACAAAGGAGTGCTACGCAGCCAGCTGGAGATTAGTCTCATTGCTTCGCTCATCGGTGCGTCGATTTGATCAGCACGCGCGCTGCGACACCAGACTAGTGCGCACTACTCAGCGGGGCGTACACCAACGCGAGAGGGCAGGTTCGGATGGTCGAGTAGGAGGCGCCCCATTTTGTGCTGACAGGGCGTCGTAGTAGCGCATCCCTAGCGTTGATCTTCTTTTTGTGCCAAGTAAGTGGGGGAGGAATGTTGCTGCGGTCGAGGGTAACCCTTAGGTACTCTGGGGTTGGTTCGAAGGCCAGCAACTGTTTGTTTGGGAGAGCTACCTTAAGGGCATATCCCGCCATGTAGTTACGGAGGTGGAATATTGAAGACACAGTCTTGCTGGTAGAAATTTTTAGTCGTCATCTTTGCAAGTATGCACAGACACTCTGCATGTCCTGAGTCATGGTCTTAGTGAGGAGATAGCGCTAATAATTTCATTGGTGTAGAAGTCGTTGTTTAAGTGAGCTTGATCCAAGGTAACTTCTCGTTGTGTTAGGTGCGCACTCTCGGCTGTGATCTTGCGTTTGAAAGATTTGTCTGGGTTTATGAATTTGCCATTTCCAACCAACTGTTGGCCTGGTACGTTCGGATGCAATGGGCAGTTATTCTTCGGAGGGTTCCGGCAGGTCAGGCTATTGATCGTGGACCAAGCCTTCCTTGAGGAGTGGGTGATGTCTATTGCTGACACAGTCTCCTCCCAGCGCTGCTGACGTTTCTCGTTTAGGTGGTCCATTGAGCAGGTTGTTTGCATCTGTTGTTCGTTTGAGTCGGCCGTATCCAGATAGTCTTGATAGAGGTCGTCACACTCCTCGTCCCAGGCAGGGATGCATCACTTCCTATACCCTCGAGGGATAGACGCCTTCGCCGAGCTCTTCATAATCCTGGTGAAGTAGCTATAGTCACTGATTTCAATTGTGGTCCATTGAGAGGTTTCATCTTCGTCAGAGTTGGCGATGTGTCTGAAAGCTAGCGCATTACATACAAAAGTAGCGATGCCGTGTTAAGAGCTGAAGACACTGTCAGCTAGGTTGTAACCGTCAAGTTTCAGCTGAGAATCGTCCGCCTGATGAGGCTCTTGGAGGAAAATAACTGTGGCACGCTGCGCTAAGAAGAGATCTGTTGTATCGGTTTTCTGAAAATTTTGCTAGACAGGTGTTGCCGGTCCAGGGACGAGGACGTAGAGCAGCTCCTACCGCAGCATGAATAAAATTTGAATTGAATCATTATCAATTATGAATGAAATTTGATAATGAATATCAATATCATTGTTGACCGATAACAGTGCGCGTGCGCAACCGACGACACTCACACACCACACATTAATGAAAATTTCTCAAATGCGCTTTTCTCACAGCAAGCAGACATTGCACACATGAATACATAATGGAACCAGAGTACAATTTGCATTACTAAGAAATCGCTATAAACGTAAATATCTGATTATAGAACTTTACCTAGCGCCATCATGTCCAAAGAAAAGTTTCTTATCTAAATGTCGAAGGTGATCCTAATAATATGTCGCTTATAATAATATGTATTTTTGTGTTTGAGTGTCTGATGTCTGTGCTATTAATCAATTAGATTCCTATTTTATGGAATATTGTTGGCATACATGCCTATTTAATGTATTGACCAGGGTGAAAGATGATATGATACCAACAAGTAGCTAGCTGTAAAAAACTAAAAGATTATGGGTGGTCCTAATAAACTCTACTTGCCGCTCCCTGCTGGCTGCTTTGAAACATCAACAGAAGCTTCCATCAGTTCTCTTCGTTCTCTGGAGCAGTTTGGGGAGGTTTTATTCGATCCATATAAAAGTATCTGAAAAGTAATTATATGAGGAATGGAATCAAAGGCTTTTCCATCGTCCACCAATAATACTCGAACTCTTGTGGCACCGGAAGAATCGAAAAATGATAGAAGATGATGTGCGATATGCGTAAGTGGCGCGTCAGTAATTTGTCTATTTCTTCATTCGAAAGTAAATTGAGTACGCTCAATTGGATCCATACTTCGGCAGAAATACGTTTGAGGAAGAGTTTCATACTTGATCTTTTGGAGATAATAAGTAGCAGAGCTATGCGAGCATTTTTTTCTTGAAATCGAGTATCGAGTATCGGGTAGTTCAAATGACTTGATGATTTAGCGCATCGTGTAAATTTTCAAACTACAAAAGGCTCTAGTATCTCGAGTATCGAGCACTCGCACACTCCTGCTGGAGACATTGTGCTTACTCATTACATGATATTGTATTAAAACTTAAGTCTCGCTAGTAAATCTGAATATCTGGATATGTCACAAACGTATTTACACGACGTTATTGGAGTAGTCAAAGTTACTTTTTTGAAATAATTACATTTATTTTACTATATTCTTTGTTAAGTTACCAAACATGCTTCAGTCATCAAAAATTGCCACCTTCAGTGGCAAATTAACAGTGAACTTATGAACAAAGTTGTAAGTTTCAAACATAAATTCTAGCTATATGCAGTACTTGATAGAACTATCGGATAACCTAGTTTTCTAACAACCATAAAGGTCACAATTACAGAGAAAAATGATAGCTAAATAGCTTTGAGCATAAATGCAGATGATAAAATAAAAAGATGTAAAAATTCTGATGTCGTGTGATTGTTCGTTAACAGTTCATTGTATCCCTTGATTATCATTGTTTCTGCTGTAAAAAACAGCAGAGACAATGATAATCAAGGGATACAATGGACTATTAACGAACAATCATAAACATGACAATCATAAAAAATTATCAAAAAGGTAATTTATTTTCATCATGATTTTGAAATTTCGGGCTGCTGGAGGATGTACGCATGTATGTGCATGGATATTTCAGATGGATGATTGCCTTTTATGTGTTCATTGATCCGCTTGTGCAAATGTCTCCGAGTTTCTCCGAAGTGTTAACAATTATACAAATACACAAGAGAGGAGAACTCTTCGAATTTGTTTGGATCCGTTTCTAAATTATTTTGCGTTGTCCATGTGTTCTATGCAGTTTTTATTTTCGACTTCTTTAGCACGTTGTTGATCTGATGAGTTTTCTTGTTTGCTTCCTTGAATGTGTTTATTTTGTAGGGTAGCTTCCGAAAAATAAGTTGTTTGTCTTGTTGCTCTTCATCTGAGCCATTTCTCAAGTTGCTCTGTGGATTAGACATGTTTAGACATGGATTAAATAGTCATGTTTGATGACTGAAACATGTTTGTCAACTTAATAAAGAATGTAGTAAAATGAAATCTCTTCGGATATTATCATAAAAAATGCATTTATCTCAATGAAATGACCGTCTAGCGTCTAGTCGATCGTTTTGGAAAGTTAAGAGATTTTCGGTCGGTCGATTGTGAGGACAGGAGCAACATTTACCTTTTTCAAACAGCTTGGAACCGAAAATGGGGCGAAACTCAAATTTATAACATGGTACATAGCCGGAGAAAGAATAGCGGCTTTCGTGATAAGGATAACTTATCAAAGCCCGTGGAACACTTCAAATAAAGCAGTATGTCGTGGACTTCCTGTGGCAAAAAAAAACAAAGGGGAAGTAGATGGAAAGGAATCGACAAAATCACAGATACTTCAATTAAAAATAAGACGGAACATGTGTTTGCGAGGATGCATACTTTGGGTTAGAAAAATGTACGTAATTGGGCTTGGTAATTTGGATTAGGAAAATCTGATCTGTGCTTAAGAGTGATCTCGTCTATTGCCGGAACATGAAGCACATCAATCACCAGCTGTAAGTCTCATGCTCCATTTCAGACAAAATTATTTGAAATGTGAATTACTTAGCATTGTACACTTCACATGTACATTACATTGCATGTATACATCTGTCATTGTATTAAATGCATGTGTAATATTTCATAAAAAATCCATGTTCCGCAATAATAAGGCTTTAATAACTAGGTGTGAATAGGTTTTAGGATGCCATAAATAATTTAATATAATATCAGACCGTTTTATATATTATATACTTGGGATCTCTAATTGCATTTGCGCAATTCATGTGACTCATGTTGTGATTCAATCTATCCAAATGCCATTATCATAATACAATGTCCTCTCAGTAGTTAGTATTGCGGACGCACTGTTAGTGGATAC
>CAJQUW010011331.1:0-79287 GCA_907163375.1 Prostheceraeus crozeri | reverse complement strand
ATATCCCATATTCCCATCTATCTAAGAGCTGCTGTGGAAATAAAACATAAATGCAGTTAGATCAATGAATTTGTATTCATCTTGAAGATGATTGAAAACTAAATGAATTGATTTATAGTTACGATCAAAGCAAGGTTAGCATATATTCTTAGGAAGAGGAAATATGTAGACTTAATACAGGGGTTTCTGTGCGACATAATAAGCCAGTAAGGAATAGAATAGTCAGATACAGTCAGGTGTTAATAGTATCAACAACAGTGAAGACTAAAACATTCAGCATAGAAGTCATATGTCATATGTCTTAGAAAATATTATGATTGTTATTAGGTTTGTGCCTTACCGTTTGCAATTATAAAAATGACAAAAATATGCTTCTGTCGAAAGTTGTGCATGTACTGATAACTGACACTTCCCTTCAAGATGAAAAATGAAATACAAAGAAATATTAAGTGTACTTTGGAATTTCGTAAGATCATGATCATGAAACATATTAACAGCCAGTCTGAAGCCAGCCTTAAGTCGTGCTTATTCGGTAATGCCGCCTTCCATTTGAATCAAGCTGGCTGCCGGAATGAACCGAGATTTCCATCCTAAGGAGAGAGAGGGATATTCGAAAATTATATCTTGATTGGCGATTCTATGAAAATCATGCCGTTATGTAAAATCTCTGATTTTGGCTATTTGGCGTTACCATTACATACATTATTGAAAATCAATTTGTTCTTTGAAAATTTGATGAACGTGGCACAAACGCAATAAAAACATGTTTCATGAAAACATGACATTTTTCAAACATAATGTTTTTCATTAGAAAATGGCAAGAAACACCAATCATTTCATGAAAACGATGAATATGATTATCTATTGATGGTTCATTTTTTCATTGCATAATTTAAGCCCTAAAGTGAAGTACACGTGTGATAATTTATCTAACAATAAAAATAGAAATCTTTTCACAACAGACACTGACGGTGTATGTTTAATTGAGAATCACATGTTTGACGTGGAAATGAAGTGTGTAAAAGTATTTTTCAAAACGTGGTATAAAGATGTGAAGTTTAAAACTCAATCACAATCAAATTGTGGCACTAATATGAAATATGTAGAAGATGAATATATAGAAAGGGTATTCATGAGAGACAAATAAATGATGAAACAATTCCATTAGAACTTCAGTTCTCTTTTTGGCTGTAACTGCTTCAGGTGTGCATTGTAAGACCTCTCCTTCACTCTGAGGTGTTAATCGAAAATATTAATAGAAATCTCTAAATACATTTATGTAAATAGGATTCTCGCAGATTTAAAAGATTTATCACAGATTTGTAATCAATGAAAAGTTGTTTCCAACACAAAATATTCGGTCAGGCACCATTTACGTGTTACGCTTTGGTATAGCATATTTTTAATAATTCCACAACTGACAATCAAATTATCATTACTGATCGGCAACGAACGATGCAAGCAGCATGCTTAACTGAATACTCGTATAATAGTACAATTGTTGTTGCAAAAAGTAACAAGACACTTTGAAAAACAATTGCAACGAATGTCGAGCAGTGTTCGTCATTGTCAGTTCGGGGTGTACAAATTGTCGAGACATGGCAAGTTAAACCCAACTTAAAAACAACGCTAAATAGCTTGGCTGAGTTTGGTTTTAATAGAACAAGGCTGCAACTTTAAAAAGGGAGTTGTGTCGATGTTGAAAGATGTAAACTAAGCCTGCTGATGATGCCTGATATTGAATGAAGCGGCAGCTATTCAGGTCTGTTCCCATTTTTCAATTGAGTATGTAACTCAATATTAAATTACTCTATTTACATCCTCTTTCAACAGTCTATCCAATAATGCATGTTAAGTGCATGTGAGTCAATGCACAGACGTCCTCATAAAAACCAGATTCTTCTTGCTTTTTAATATATGAAGTATGATTTTCCCGATTCTTTGCCAAACTTCAGGCAAAAATTAAATTTTGAGAGAATATCTCAGAGATTTGAATATAATAATATGGAAAATAATGGATTGAAGAAAATTTTTAATTCAAGCAGCGCTGGTTGTAATTACAGCCCTTCCCTGCTATCGAGAGAACAAATCCATTCATCCGAAATTCCTCACGACAGTAAGATGTGTGGAGCAGGGTTGGGCACGATTAATCGACTGTTCGTGCGATTACAATATGTCTCCCGACATTTTTCTAGTTCAATGTGTTCGTAGTTAAACATCATTCAATGCAACAGAGAGAAGCTTCAGCTAATAATAATAATGAAGACGTACATTTAGAAAAAGATAAAAAAATTCTAAAACTTGAAATCGAGTAAAAAGGTAAAAAAGCACCAAAGTCAACAATCCGCTTGCCAACAAGTAAAAAGTAATAATCAAATTCTGAAGCCACTATCGCTCAATGTGGACATGGTCGAGAGAGAAACTGCTCAAACGAAGCTGATCTAACATGAGAGTATTTCATTCTCTCATACAAGAGTTGATGAAGCGGATGACTATCATCATCTATGATTGACAGAAATAGCTTATACGCGATGAGGAGACGACGAACAAAATTGGTACACTCACAATGCCAAGATTCATACATTATGAAGTGATCAAGGTTTGATATCCAGATCCAATTTACTACTCATAGTTGAATTACTTGCATTGTGACGCATCATTTGAATCATTGCGCATAAATATCAATAGTGCGTTCAGCTTATATATAGTAATATTTAAGTATATCTCGTGAAATATTATAGGACTGTGGCAACAATAATTGCATAGGCTTCTACGTTAATTAGAACATTTTAACATCTAAAGTCACAAACCGGCATCTACTTGCTTGAAGCTTCATACTTTGAGATTCCGAAGATTCTGATCATCAAAATAATTTGATATATTCAATGAAATTATGTTGGAAAGAGTCAGGAATGCTTTTATACTAAGCAATTATAATCATTATTAAATACAAACTTTTTCGGTCAGCATCCACAGACCATCTTCAGGTAAAATCATTTTTTACCTGAAGAAGATAGTTAGTTTGTGGATGCTGACCGAAAAATTTTGTATTTAATAATAATTACAATTGTTTAGCATCAAATCAAGCAATTGGAGTCCCGTGTTGAAATGTTCCATCAAACTTATGAATTGTCGATTGTATTTCAAAGGAGGACGGAATAAAGACGGAGACACTATAAACTAGTTGTGAGCGTTGGACTGGCTAAAACGTTGCTGGATAACGGAAATGTCTTCGATTTTTTATTTAAGCCTATTTCTTTCTACTTCTTAAGCCAACCACGACATCCAATCGCCTTCATATTTGAGATAATGACGGTTCAGTTTATGAGGATGCAGGCCTACTCTGGCGAGTTCTATCGATCACCGATCTCAGAATTTGAAATTCGTAGATGAAGAGGTGATATCAGAAGTTCGTGTGCGTCTAAAGACTGAAATGATGAATAAGGCACAAAATGCTTCAGTTTAAGATGTGAAACTGACAGAACATGACTAGAAGAAGTAAGTTACTTTCATTTGATTTTGATGATCTTTAAGTCGAAATATCTGATGCTAACAAGGATAGCGACGAAATTCAAAACTTGATATAATTGTTTCTCATTTTCTCGACACCTCACTTCAGTACAAATCCACTCAAATGATGGAATCAATATCAAAGTCTTTTCCAAAAGTGGCCTCTGCAACTCACAAGCTGCTTTCGATTCCGCCGATCAGTGTGCCATCAGAGCGAGTGTTCAGTAGCGCTAAGACACTTTCCAAAAAAAGTGGAATGGCTCTAAGACCTGATAACACTGACGAATCTCTGTCAGCTCTGTTTGTGAATTTGAATGAAGCTGACTCGTCATGATCCTTCTATTACAGTCGTTAGTTTGGCATGCTGATGTGCTTGATCCAAGTTTTGAACTTCTTCATATGTTTGCGTAAGTTCATTGTGCAATTGTTCCAAAAATGAAAAAAGATACATTTGTGATATTTTCTATGCTCTTAAACCAAGAACGGATGACAGGCTGGTGATATTTATAGAAGAAGTAGGGAAAAATAAAAAAATACAACTGAAAATTAAGGAGAATGATTGTGCAGACAGTATTGATAATTTTCGATGAGAAATGGATGCTGCTTTTAACAAAAAATCGAAAAAAAAATCATTATTCTCGCCGGCTCGACTTTAGTCGCGCCCAACCCTCACCTCGAGTCTATGTAGTTTACATTTGAAGCAATGTAAAGATGGTCTAAAAATTAAGTCTTCAGTATTACCCCAATCCAAGTGAAAGCGACCAGATGTCCTTCAACTTGTAACAATTGCCACGTGTATTCAGAGACCACGTGAACAATACCATTCATCATGAGCTTGCCGGACTTTTGTTAACTTCTGACCTTTTCCCTTTTCTCACCCTCCAACTCCTAAATCGAGAAAAAAATTAGAAAAGAAAGTCGCTTGGGGATGCATGATCACTTGCGAGCAAATAAGCCTGTAGAGTTCTATTTGAGTCTATACAAATGAATTAAAAATGAAATTAATCTCTAGTTAACGTCATTCTTTAATGCGAGAAAACGATGGCAATTAACATCTCACAATAACATGTTTCAGTGGTAGCAAATATGAAATCATTCGGTTGATTGCGTCTGCAAATGAGTGTCCTGTTCGATGAAAATGTTATGAATATTGTCGATAAATAAATTAAGTACTATCTCCTCGGTTTATTCCAACGAAGATCACCTGCGTCTCCCTTTCAAGCACCTGTATCGTTGACTATCGTGCTCTGTGACACGGCATCGATGTATCTAATTTACGTTTCATATCGATATTTTCTGTTTCGGCTTCTTGTTATCTTATGCGCTAGCTTCCATAAAATATCATTTTAAATCGTTCTTAGCTCTCCTAATTGCCCACAGCTCTTGGAATTAATATTTTCTTTCTTTGTATTATTTATGAATATACATTTCGTGACAGTTCGCGGTACCTTTTGGCATCATAATCATGGAATTTTAAAAATATGTATTGAGCGAAAATAAGCCAACCGTTTAAATGAACATACATAGTAATAATTAGTACAATCATTTTCACACCGGAAAAATTAATAAATTCACATGACGCAATTTACTCAAAGTACATGCACGTCCGCAGCATTATGTTGTAAAATATTTTCATGGAAACAAATCAAATATAGCATTGGACATTTTATTGCAACAAAGTATTTTGTCATACAGCATTATTTTAAATCCGATCATTCGCCAGCCTCAAAAACAATCATAGTCGAGGAAGCTGCTCCCGTTAATTCAGTTAAAACACTGTAATATTCAGGTTGCATATCCTGATAGGATTTGATCGACTAATGAGGTTTGCAACAACGGATTTCTTCTGTGTAAATGGGTATTGATTCCATGTATATTCTTTCTTGCATGAATGTGAGAAGAACGCGAATACAGGTCGATGACGCTTTCTGCTATAACGCTTCACAATGTGGTATTTATGCTGTGAGGATAGGAGAAGAACATGATATGTTTGAGGTAGAATATTTTTGCCTCCTGAAATGTGCTTAAAACTAAAAAATGACTTTTGTCCCTTACCAGCTCCTTCAAAAGGGTCAAAGCTCTAGGTTTGAAGTGTCTTCATGTTTATAATAGCATCTAGTTTTTGATTGTTTTGAGTGAATAATTTTACGAATATCTTCTGTTGTCATGTGTGACATGTGTTGTCATATTTGAATTCTACTCGTTTAATTCATAAGTTGACTATTGTCTGAATGTACAAATATATAGGCTACTGCTCGCCAATAAAAAGTAGAACAGTGATATTTAATTTAAGTATAGACTGAAAACAAAGTATAATCCAGACAATATTCGTGCATTGATTATAACAAGCATGTATAAAGCTTATAAGAGGTCATTCAGTATCGCGTGTGACCCCCACGAGTCTGAATGCACTGTTGAAGTCGTCTAGGCACACTGTCAGTAACGTGCTGAATAGTCATTTGAGGAACTTGGTTCCATTGGTCACGCAACCTCTTCAGAAGTTGTTCAAAAGTTGGCGGAGGTATAAATGAGTATTCTTCTGTCAGTTTTCGTTGTAGAATGTCCCACACATGTTCTATCGGCGATATGTCAGGGATCTTGAAGGCCAATCAATCCGAAAAGCATTAGAATTTCGCAGCGTCGTTATCACAGACGTCGCAATATTTGGCCCAGCATTGTCTTGTTGAAGAATCAGTCTAAATTCTTCGCAAGTTAGAAAAATGATTGGTGTCATTATTTGGTCTCGATACTGATCACCGTTCAAGGTACCCTCTATATGAATCAATTCCGTTTTGCCCTCGCACCAGATTCCGGCCCACACCATTATACTTCCACGTCCATGTCGATCATGCTCTGCGATGCAGTAATCTGAAAATCACTCTGTGGGCAGACGACGAACTCGCTCTCTTCCATCGTGAAAATCCAAGCAAAACCGAGATTCATCTGTCCACAGAATCGTGCGCCAAAAAACAAAAGGAGCATCTATCAGGTTCCTACAACAATCAAGTCATTCCTTACGCTGACTTAATGTTAGTGGTATATTCGTAAAACAGGCCTGTAGGAACGATAACCGCCACATAGCATCCGTCTATAAGCAGTTCGAAGTGAAAACGTTGGGCGTCCAGGATAATGTGACCATTTATTTGTAAACCATGCTACAAAATCTGTGTCTTTTCCCTGCTAAAATAAGCGCTTGATCTTGCCTCCCACTAGTAATTCTTCATCTCCCACTACCTGGCTGTCTCTCAACATGTCCTTCTTCTCTAAATTTATTCCACCATTTCTCCACTGTTCTTTAAGAACAGTTCATCTTTCTCGCAACTTCTCTAATCGATACACCGGCTTCTAGCATGGCGACAAGACGACCTTTATTAAAAGCACTTAGTTGTGGCATTTCGCTATCTCAACTGAAGTCTGAACAAGGAAGTTATAAAAGATTGTTGACGCATTAAACATTGTTCATTTTGTGTTTGTGTGATGAATACAATGAGCGCAATTAAATGATGATTCATTACAGCATGAAACATTTGGAAGTTTCAATAAAGGTTAGGTTCAATTCCCTGAAATTATGTTGTCCTACTTTTTATTGGCGAGCAGTATATCATAATACATAAGAACAATTTGTCGATTGATGCCATTATCGATCATGTATGGTCCAAATTTACGAAGAAATAAGATTTCAATCATTAGGCCTACAATAGATTATTAGGGCATTAAAACATGTACCTGCATATTGCCGATCTAAATGTAAGGATATGTATAATACTCGTTACACTGTTATGCAGTATTTTTGTCAGATGAAGATTTTTCGTAGTGAGTCATAAACTAGAAATACAAGTAGGTCTAGAGTACAAGTACTAGAAGAGAGTAAGAATACTAGAATACAAGTAGTGAGTTTGTGCATTTTTTTATATTTGGCTTAATGACTTTTGGTTCCCGTGCTAATTTGACTCGTGTTTGATTTCCTACTTTGTGCTTATTGGTTTCATAGATGACGAATGTTCAGTCTATTTGTGAAGCGAGAATATAATAACCGAGTAAATTGAGATAATTTTGAATCAATTATGTTCACAATCAATTTATACGCAACTTAAAATCAATAAGTCACATGACATAATTAACACATAAAGATAGCAACATGGTGTTGAAAATATTTTCGTGGCCAAAGTCAAATAGAGCGTACTAGAAATGCCAACGTACCGGCAATATACTGTAAATGCCAAAAACATTCAGGCTCGATAAAAGCTGCTTCCGTTGTTTCGCTGAAAGTTCATAATATTTAGGCCAGAATAGAATCCAAGGTGAATTTACATCCAGACGACAAGGATGCCTCAGTACAAGCTCAACTCTGTTGACCCATAAAAGTCTGGCCCCGAAATCAACCCGGATTTGACCAACATTCGATCAGGATTTGCCCGGATACGAGAATGCATGTAAATATACAGGGTGGGCGCACGTAAACCGCCACAATTTAAACTTTTATTACTCCTCAAATATTCATCCGATCGTCATGAAATTTCGACTCATACTAGTTTAGAGTATAGTATTTATGATGATTATACCTGTTGTACTGAGAATTGTCAGAAAATTCTGATTCTATTGACCAAATGACATGTAGTAAGATTGACATACCAACATGTAAAATTTAATGATAAACTTTTCCCTTTATTTCCCCACGTCTTTATCAATAATGGCCAAAACGAATTAAGGTAAATGTCATAGAAAGCATTTATTAAATGAAAAACATAAGAAAAAAGTGTTGCTAGTCATCGAACTTCAACGTGTCCTCCTTCATTCTCGAGGACGGATTCGAGTCGCTTTTGGTAGGCCAGAGCAGTTTCTCGACACATCTCAGTTGTCACTTCTTGAAATGCTTGTATGATGCGGTCCTTCAGACCTTGCATGGATATTGGCCGTGTATGGTAAACCTTGGACTTGACAAAACCCCACAAGAAAAAATCGCAAGGCGTCAGGTCAGGTGAGCGCGGTGGCCAGGGCATGTTAGGAGATCCACATCCCATCCATCTGTTAGGCATCTTCTTGTTCAACCATTCACGCACAGGAAGTCCCCAGTGTGGAGGTGCACCATCCTGCATGAATATGATGCTCCTGCCTCTTCTGTCCGACTGCACCGCTGGCCAAAATTCCTCCTGTAGCATCTTGAGTTGCCGATCCTTGTTGACGGAGGTGTCGAAGAAGAACGGTCCGTAGATACCTGATTGGCTGATTGCCGCCCAGACGGTGGTGCCTGGCGAGTGCATAGATTCTTGCTTGATCCAGTGAGGGTTCTGGTTGGCCCAATAACGACAATGGTGGCGATTCACACCACCATCCAGATGGAAGTGAGCTTCATCGGACCATGCAGGTTAGTTCCACTAAATGGCTCGGGTTAGCTTGGATGCGCTGTAGCTCCTGTTCTGCGAACTCCATTCGGTTTTCCAGATCTTCGTGTAATCGCTGCACCACCTGGACCTTGTACGGATGCCATCCATAGTCAGGGAGGATGCGCTGGATAGTGCGGCGACTCACTTGAAGAGCATTAGATGCACGACGGGTAGATGTGTTTGGGTCCTCCTCGAAGTGCTGCACAACTCGTTCCACATTCTGCATCGTTCGTTCAAAAGATGACCGGTCCGCTTGACAGTCACCACACTACCACTGGTCAACAGGTTTGTGTGCCACCGCTTTATGGTACGGCCATCCGGTGCTCTCGCGTTCTTGCCATACTCTGAATGATAAAGCCTTTGTACCTCCACTGGACTCTTGAGTCATTCGTACCAAGCCGCGCATTTTGCTCGTTCTGCAACCGAATAATTATCCATTCTTCTATGTTCGATTCTTTTCAGATAGTGAATTAATCGTCGAATGGTATTTTATATGACATGGAAGTAGCTGAACAATATTCACTTCAAGACTGCGCACAATTCGTTGTACAGAATACGATTCATGTTAAGTTAATTAACTTGATCTAGATTTTCGATGTCAACAAAATGAGTACATGTCATTCGGTCAATAGAATCAGAATTTTCTGACAATTCTCAGTGCAATAATCATCATAAATCCTATACTTCAAACTAGTATGAGTCGAAATTTCATGACGATCGGATGAATATTTGAGGAGTAATAAAAGTTTAAAATCTGGCGGTTTACGTGCGCCACCCTGTAATATGTATACCAATGCCATACACTGTAAATCATGAAGTCCTATTTAAGTATGAATCTGAGTGGGCCTATTGAAATAGAAATGTAGTTTTGAATTCCCGAACTGAAATTCACAGAAGTACTATAATGCTTGTTAAGTACTGATGTAATGTAATATCTGTAATAATAATGCAGCTTATAGTGACGGCGCACTATATCTGAATAAGTCTTTGTATACCCAGCTGAGAGTGCATTGTCGACGATGTGGTGAATAGCGACCGTGGGAAGGACGACAACAATCAGTTATAGTCAACACAGTTGTTCATAGTTCTTGCACCGAAATCGTCACTCGGGTCGCTTCTGTTTCAGGTAGCGAGTGCTCACAACTGGAAATGATGGTTTTCTGTGTTTCGGCAAATCGAAGTGGGTGCAGTGAAACAATAAATGATCCTGCAAACCAACCTGTGACACTTTACCGACATCCTCTTAATGAACCTAAAACATCAATTTGGATCAAAAGCATCGTTACTGACAGTGCCCTGCCAACGTCTGTCATTTTCTCCTACTCCATACTATGAGTCTTGTCAACGTTTGCTACCCTCTCCGACTATGATTTGATTCCTACCAACGTTTTCCATCCCCTCCGACAGTGCTTTGCGACTTCCCAACGCTTACCCACTCAACCGACTGCGCTTTGATTTTTATGTATATTTTACTAATCCAAATGCATTTGTGGTTAATTGCCAAAGCAGTTCTTCGAGGATATATGTGATATAGCGGGATAGATATACCGTAGGGCATTTTTCGATAGTGTAGGCGCTAGTCCTATGCAACTCATTACATGAGTACTAAAATGAGTACGAATTGAGTACTGTGCTTTCGAACCCAAGGAGTTTTAAAATGAGTGCTAATGTGTTTGAACTGAAAAAGTGCTAGATTCCGGAACTCATTTCTTAGTCGTAGTTAGCATTCAGATTCAGTATTCTTTCCAGTGTTCATTTGGGACTTCATTAATGACAGTGTAGATTCGTTGCTCAAAGTCGAAAGAAGCATTGCTCACATGAGAAGCATTGCTTTACAGACGAGAAGCTCTTTCCTTATAATTTTTTAGTGGAATCATTTACCTATAGTAGATCTATATGTACATATAGTGGTCTTCGTGGAGCAGTGGTTGCTTGGCTTGGCGATCTTTCGGTCCTGTCGTCTAGCCCCTAACGTGTCATTGGAGGTCAGCAAGAATGCCACAAAAAGATCCAAGCGCTCCAGAGAAAAGTCTGACTATATCAGCACATTCCAAGCCCCCAAATTGGGGGATTAATGACGTTCTACAAGCCATCACAGATTTGCGTCTATTCTCAGACGCGCACATTTACAAGTAGTCCTGTTTCTGCTTTTAATATCCATGTTTCATCACTGTGCGTACCGCTCACAAGTTTGGTTGTATACACTACTACTGTGAGTTGATAAAAATCAAAACAAATTTTTATCAGAACCCTCTTCTAATCGTCAATGACGATTTTTCATCGGTGCAACATGTGTTGCATAACGCATGTACATGCACCTGGCTCGCATGCATCATCATTTATCTTACATTTTATTAAGACACATTTTCAATTATAGCTTCGTTTCACAGTCATATTGCTGAAAGCCGCATTGTCTGGCAGTGGTTTACAGTCAATTTTGTATATTAACAGTCCTGTTACAAAGGCGTGGCCAGGATTGTATTTTATGATTTTAGGGAAGTTAGGAATGCAGGAATATAAGTAGCGTGCAAGCGACATAATAGGAGCTAATATAAAAGTGAGAAGATGTTAAGTACAAATGTACAGATGGCAAATGTGTTATGTAGAGCATAAGAATTATAGATTCATTCGATATGCAATCCTCTTCAAATTTTGTAGTCTAATTCGACCTTTGACAATAAACATGTAGTTGTCCGACAAAACAATACATTAGAGAGAAGCAAGCTTTGGTTATTTTGAGAGCTATTCATTAGATCGTTTTTTAAATCATGAATTCCATGACAAATGAGATGCGTAGGTAAAAATCCAAACATGGTATATTTCTATATTCGTCGATATTGTATGAAACGATGTTTGCCAAAGCTTATGGCTGCATACTGAAAATTTTTCTCGTCATTTGTCATGCATTGAAATCTGCAGCATGAGGTTATGCCAAAAATTATGTTTTATATATTTTAAAACACAAAAATTCAAAACGTGACGGAATTACATATGCATGAACTAAAAATGCTTGGAGTTTTCGGATTGATAGGAACATACAGCAAAATTTTTATTCATAGTCTTTGTATTCTTATTCACGATATTTTTTTGCATTTGATCAGGTTAATTGGTGCTCACTTGTCTTTTCGAGAAGAAGCATCCAAAGTTGGGCGTGACTCGAGAATTCCAATCACCGATTATCCAGTTCGAATGTAAAAGGTTTCGATTTGCGTCTGTCCGAACTTCTGATTCAATTACATTTTATATTTTTTCGCAATGCTGAAGCTTGCGTTTGCGTGAAGAAGGAGTTTACTTCTTCATTAAATCCAAGCGTGGTCAAACAGCAACCGAAATTTACCAGCAGTTGCTCGACGCAGGAATAGAGCACCCACTATCTTAATCGACTGTTTTTGAATGCTCGAAGCGTTTCAAGGAATGATGAGTGATGATCCTCGATCCGGAAGACCAATTTACTGAAACTTATTATAATATTTGAATTCATTCTTAATCGAGAAAATCCTTTCTCTAAACAAGTTATCAAATCAGGATATGCAATTATCAAGAGGATATGTAGCAAAATTCTTGAGAAATTAACTTTATGAAGACGGTCGCATAAATGAGTTTGCCGGTTACAGCCAAATGTATGCCGTAATTAAGTGGAAATGTTTTTAAAAAAATCCCTTGTTTATAAAGTCCTTGTTGGATTGCATGTTGCATTTATTCTTTACAGATACTCAAATACACCCACTTAACTTTTCACAGAAATTAAATTGAAAACTAATAGGCCTATAATCTGATGCTCCTAGATTTTATATGAGATTTTGATTGACAGCTATTTTGGGACACCCTCCTGTATCAAGAAGTTTCCGGGAGAATTTATCAAAATTCTGATATTAGTTTCAAACTTTCTATAGCAGTTTAAGTATTTAGTTGAATTTGCAATTCCGTCACAATGGACTTTTTAAAATCCTTTTGTCACCACGAGTTGGAATAGGAACGAGTTTGGAACATGAGATGGAAAATGAAAACATATTCGATTTAAATCATGTGCCTATGCTGTGCTGTTAGTGCTTTATGTCACCTTCATTGACCGAGGATATGGTTGTAATACTTTCAACCTTTCCTTGATATTATTAATTCTCTCTTTTCAAAATAAAGTTTTCACTAATTTCATGAAACCTTGAATGCACTTCTCCAGCTATAACACGTTGATGATTTTTATAGAAAACTATCTTTAAAAATATTAAATAAATCAATCTAGGAAAATAATTTTCCGGTGAAGAAATCTCATCTTAACATGATACAGTTTGTTTTAGATTTCAACATATTCGGCGTTTAGACAACAAAGTTTGAGCTTTTGATAAAATATTCTCTCACTTGTCTTTGATCAGATCATCGAAACAGGCGAGAGATGAGGCCCGTAGAAATGGTTGAAACACATGGTTGCGCTTAAAAGTGTGGGAATCTTTGGGACATGATCAGACGATTAAGAGACGAAGTAAATAACCCCTTCCCCTCTGATTCCATCCGGTAAACGTTTGATGAGCCAGCGGAAAACTGAAACAGCTGTATGAGAGTCAACATAAATGGAACAAGACAAAATGAAGCCATCTACATTCAATAAATTGCATTAAACTTAAATACCTTATAATACTCAGCACAGCATTTCAAAGCATGAAGTCAAGTTAAATCTGCTAGTCCATCCACTTTCTGCGTTGATAAATATGTCAGCAAGAGAATGCGTCATAATCTTGAAACCACTGACTATGATGAATGGTTCATATTTGCACTCTTCAGAATTCATTGAGCCAAGTCTGGTTTGGGGGTTACAGGTTGACAACCAGCTTATTCAGCGCGCTTATTCAAATGATGGCTGCTACATACTCGGTTACACACAGCATTAATAAAAAGTCAAAAAAGATGACTTAATGACTGTTTATCGCGGAAATATTTTTAAGTCTTATAGTTTATATGGAACTAGGTTGATCATAAATTCAATTACGTGGCTATCATTTGGACTGTATATTTATACTGCAAACCATATGACGCGGATAGGCGTAATCTTAATTTTTCCCAGTTGCACGGATAAGGTTACACGGTGATGCATCCCTAGGAAAACCGGGCCTTTTATTTACAGCATCAGTTAAAGCACAATTTGGTAAAAAGTGAAAATGTTTTTGGTCTGTCATTTAGGCTAATCAGTTTTTAATATACGTACTAGCTCGAATGTAGAGCCGAAGCGAATTTATGCTATGGTTAGAACCATTGGTTAGAACATCCTAGGACAAGTACTCGTTGCTTTCGGTTAAACGGTTAAACAAAGGAAAGAAAGTGAGATATCATGCTTTTAGGCATATGCAATATAATTTGATGCTGAATGTAGCCGTGTGACATTCATATGTAGACCCGGTTGATTTCATCAATTTGGTTAAGTCACACGCATTCATAATTTTCGTAATCGCTTTATCAATTTTTTGCCTGTATAGCTTAATTCACTTTCAGTAGTTTATTTCCTGCTATAGTTTTCCATTCAATAAGTTATGGACCATGCATGTATGTATATACAATACCTGCAATGTAGAGAGCACTAAAAAAGTTTGCTTTATCCATAACAGTCGACCATATAATCAGCAATGGGCATCGCATACAATGTTAATTAGGGTCTATTTGTCCTCAAGTTCCTTTAGGGAACACAGGATTCCTTATCTATATATTCCTATATCTATGTATTTATAGGGTGTTGTGCCTTGCTCCCGGAAAATATATGCATTTATAAGAGAGTATTTTCTAAATCATCACGCTTGACTGGCTTTACAGATTCCGTATCCTTACATCCTTACAAAAGAAAACTTTTCTTATTGCTCTGTTAGAGGTAGTTGCTGTTTTATTGAATTGACAAAGACGTAGTCGAAAGCTATTCAATACATTTTACTATATGTACAGGGTGTTTCAGTCGACCTGGCCGATTTTTCTAGACCATTTTCAGTATATGTACAATGTACAAAGTTCCAATGAAAACAAAGTGTAGGGGAGGGTGGGGCAGGTTCGTGCGTGGGGCACATTCGTTCATTGGGGTTTGTGTGAAAACCACTCATCGCATTAACTTTGCATTGCGATATGTTATTCCTTATCTTCATCCGCTATTATGACTGTAGTATCAGCTGATACCGTGCAATCAACGCTTAGCAAGGTCAAAAAAATCATTTTTTTACATTTTTACGAAATTTTTCATTTTTTTGTTTTTTCGTGCTCCTGAAGCATTGCTTTGTTCAATCCACATCATTTTTGCGTTACGAGTTGAGCTTGATGTGCCATATTGGTTAGTGGTGTACATTATTTGTGATCATCTCTTGAATTGCATAAATATCGATTTTCGTTGCAACAAAGGGCATGGGGCACATTCGTTCACACACAGGTGGGACACGTTCGTGCAGCATCAATTTCTGAAAGATGTCAAGTGCCCGAGCGAAAAGCAGGCAGAAGAAAGGGATACTCGAGGATTCTTACTTCGACGCTGGAGAAGTTGAAGATGATCGAATCTGAGAAAAGAAAATGCCGCAAAGTCCAGAGAGGTACCAGTGCCAAGGAGCTGACATTACCTTCTTTCGAATCGGATGACGACAACTTGATGACAGCAGACGAAGTGACCAGAGCTGGAACCCTTTCACCAAGAGCAGGATCGTGGTACTTGGTTTCGATTCGCGGTGGAACTAAAAAGAAGTGTATTGACTTCCGCTATGTTGGTCGCGCAACCGCCGACGTTGATGAGGACGGAGACACTCAAATGAACGGTTACAGAAGCGTCGACGAGTCAGAAACACTATTCAAAATATCTGAGAATGATATATTCGCCGTTCCACTGACCGACATAATTTGTCAGTTGAGAAATCCTGTTGATGAGATTTTGAGTAACGGACGCAAAGCTCACGTGCGCTTCAGTGGAAGCATTTACGTAAAAGAGTGCTAAAGTTTGCTTAATATTTGTTATTTTTGTAGCTAGCTACATTTGTTATTTTTGTCTGAGTTTGCAGAGGAGTAGCTACATCTGTTATTTTTATCTGAGTTTGCAGATGAATATATCCACATTCTTGAATTTAATTCATTCAGTGTTTTGTAAGATACCAGTTCTTTATTGCGGACATATGTAGAAAAAAAATTGGGATAATAGTAATTTGCACGAATGTGCCCCACTATCTGCACGAACCTACCCCACCCATGGGGCAGGTTCGTGCAGGTTGAGACACTTTACTTAAGTCAATATCACGGGATGAGTAAAGACTCTAGACTAAAGTTATTAAATGGAAAACAACTAAAAGACCTACCGTCTTTGAAGCAACAATCAAATTGCCCGTCAGCTGAATAGGTGTTGAGAAATTCAAATTTTAATTTTTTTTTGCACGAACCTGCCCCACTCTCCCCTATTCAATATATTTTATGTATGCAAATAGATGATGAATACGCAAATCACAAGATTTGTTCAATATATTTACCTGTTGTGCGACACAAACAGCACAACGGCGAATGAATAAGTCACAAGATCGCGTGATGACAACAGTGTCGATCTCGCGAAGAATGAACACCAGCTTGGTTTTTAAGCGTCGCTTTCAAGCAGTTGGGGATCACTGAAACGACAGCGTCGTACAAACAGATTTAGAGGGAACAGATGAACTATTTACACAACTGCGTGAAGCCCGTAAACACAGGACGGGAGAGACACTGATGTGCGATAGACGGGCAAGAAACAAATCGCGATATAATTACAGCGATGACTTTTCCAGGGTAAACATACTTGAAAACTATCATTGTCATGTTGTCAAATGATTTCTTTGTCAAAAAAGTAAGCAAACTCAATGGATTGTGTCACTTGCTTATCAATTAGTGAATAAAGTGCCCAAGATATTGAAACTCTTTTAGATTAATTTATTTATATCTAAGTTTAATTCCTATTCATCGCAAAATGATTTTTTTAAATGAGTATGTATCCATACTCCAAGATTAGATCAGACACTAGAACTAAAAAATAGGAAGTATAGGTATTTTTCGGAAGAAATTGAAGAAATATATGATTTTTCCAGCAAATTATCGGAAAGTATAGGATTTTCCTCATGCAACATAAGAAAATAAAATTTGTTTTATTGAAAAATTATTGATCTTTACAAAGATCAACTAATTTATTAAATTTGTTTTCCGAATGATAGTAGTTAGTTAGAATTTATGGTTTGCTCAATTATGTTCTTAATTAGCCGATGCCCATTTTCAATAATCCCCAAAACATGAGAGAACTCATTGAGAATATATACATGTATGAGAAAAAGAAATAAACAGGAATGGTGCAATCGATGTTAGTATATAAAACTAATTCTCGAAAATATCCATAGAAAATAAACTCGATGTCAAACCACAATAGAAACATGCATCTTCTGTCTGTATAATAACAACTCTCTTCGGTCTGAGTTAACAATAAGTTGGTTTCATATATGAACTACAATCGATTTGGCAACAAAAATTTATGAGCAATCAACAATACATACCAAATGTTGGTAGCAGATAAACTATAGGAATAGAAAATATCAACACAATAATTATTAGTAGTAAGTAAAACTTCACTTCTGGATAGCGCAAGATGGCCGCCGTCGCTGACGTCCGCCCCCTCTGGAACGGCAGAGTGTCGTGGTCGGCCGCCGTGGTGCTTTGAGTCTGACGTCCCCCCCTCTGGAACGACAGAGTGTCGTGGTGTGCCGGCCAAGTGCGTCCGCCAGGTTCTCTGACGTCCCCCCCCCTCTGGTCGACCGTCGTATAGCGCGCGGTGATGTGCTGTCGAGGTTGGCGTGGTGTGCCGGCCAGGTTGGCGTGGTGTGCCGGCCAGGTTGAGAGGGTGGACTGTCGTAGCTCACCTGAAAAAATCCTAAGTGTCAGAGTGGCTTTGTATGGGTAAAATTTTGAAAATTTTCCAAAGTGTGGCATTTCGACCTGGGACCCTCACCAAAGTTTGTTTCATCAAATTTCACGGACCCCCCCCCCCCGACAGCAATCTTCTAACTTTGGTTCTAGTGAACGGATTTTGTCTTACAGCTACTCGTTTGAAAGAGGAGAAAAACTGCTCGACGCCATTTTTGCCGCGAGTCAATCGGACCAGCCGTTCAAAAGTTAGAGCTGTTACAAGATTTTAGGTCGGAGCTCACCTGAAAAAATCCTAAGTGTCAGAGTGGCTTTGTATGGGTAAAATTTTGAAAATTTTCCAAAGTGTGGCATTTCGACCTGGGACTTTCACCAAAGTTTGTTTCATCAAATTTCACTGACCTCCTCCCCCCCCCTCGGGAAAGCTCGCTTCGATCTTGGCTTCTAGTGGACGGATTTTGTCGTGCAATAGCTCGTTTGAAAGCTAAGAGTGAGACAAATTCAGTGAAAGAAACGGCTTGTTCATATCTGTCTTCGTTTAGATGTGAGACGCCATTTAAGATTTTGGGAGATTGACGAAAAACGAGCGACGAAACGAGTTAGAATTTCCCAAGAAACAGCTCCAGCGGGCGAACAAAGGCTCGGATTGGTAAACGGAGGCCAGATTTGGAATCAGCTTGATGTTATTGTCCAATGAGGATCATCATCCAATGAGAATCAAGCATTTCTATATAAATAGCGAGCCTTCCACAGTGAGAATCATTCCATCGTTGAATTGCACGAGTTACGGACGCACATTTTCTCTCTCTCTCTCTCTAGTTCCCTATTCTATTATCCAACTAAAATGGTAAGTCGCTACTTTCCCTCCCTCTCCTCCCTTCAACGTAAACTTAATACAATCTTTTTCATTTTCGGGCATCTACTCCATCTGCTGCACTAGTAGGACAAAATGGTGGTCAAACGTTACAAGGTTCGCTACGATCAGATCATCTACAACTGAGGCCAGTGGAAGAAACAACCAAGGTACATAATCCTACACCGCTACAGCGTAAATTTAAACAAGTCTTGCGTTATGACGATCATGGCGTAGTACTCCAAACGGGAATGCTCCCTTCCACGGATGTCAAGATAATGCACAATCAGTATGGGGACTACATACTGATCCCCGTGAGTCCGTACATTCGCCACCAACTTGATATTATTGAGGAGTACGTGACATTAAATATGGACATTCCTATTCCTCTTGCTCAAGAGTGGAAGGCGAGAGATGACAAGGATACTCCCTATAGAAAGATTTGGGATGGTAATCAAATTTGCCTACCGGTATCACATTGGTGCACTTACTATAAGAAGGAGGGAGATCATTCAATACCCATCAGATGTGATGAGCTCGGAGAAGGTACTTGGGATATCCTTTTCAAATTGAATGGGCTATATTATGGTCGGCATAAGGATAATAAAATAGCCTCTCTCTCCATGCATATGGAATCCATCCTATATATTCCAAAACCACCCAACGTGGACGACATAATTGATCAAATCCTTAACAGCAGTGGTACGAAGCGCAAGTCGGAC
The DNA here is from genome assembly GCA_907163375.1 of Prostheceraeus crozeri. Lineage (NCBI taxonomy): Eukaryota > Metazoa > Platyhelminthes > Polycladida > Euryleptidae > Prostheceraeus > Prostheceraeus crozeri. The sequence continues at coordinate 59,941 of CAJQUW010011331.1, read as the reverse complement.
AAGAATGCTGCCTCAAAACGCAAATCAAAGAAGGAGAATTACTAGTCCTTTCCTAACTCTACCCTATGACAATTCGCTTATGTGCTTTGAGTGTCGTAGACGTGGTCTTATTAGATACATTTTACTTCTTCGTTGCCATCATATCATTTGTGTATTTTGTCGTGAAAAGCATCGATGTAATTCTTCATTTTGTAATATGTTATAGAACGTTTCCTTAGATGTGTAAATTTCCGTTTTAGGCTTCTATCATCATTTTTATGGATTGTGAGGGTGAACCTGTACAGGAGCTCAGTGCTATTGCTATGAACAATTGGACATATCAGATTGTCAGTGTCTATCATCAACATGCCAACTGCGATCCCAATGTTGATCAATGGGCGAGAAAACACATTCATGGACTTAATCTGAAATATTTGCAAGACTATGGCTTTTCTTGTGAGAGTGCTCTTCTTATTGACTTTAAACGATGGTTAGCTGCTTTCAATGTTATACGCATCTTTTGTAATAATCCTGGTAAGGAGAGGAAAGTATTTCCCAATCTAATCATTGATGATATTTTGCTCCCACCTTGGGATAGTAGAGTGAATCAACATTATCATGAAGTCACGAAACGTTTTAAGGATTTGTCTGTTCCTATTTTGTCTGTTCGTTGTAGTAGCTACGTTCATAACCAATGCTTCTTTCCTCCTTACCTCAACACTGCCAAAGTCCTGTATGGTTATCATTGCTCGCTGTATGATAGTTACGAGCTGTATCTATTTTATCTCTTTCAAACCATTGATTTATAATGCATGCTTGTTACTATTATTCAATAAATGTTACTATGAGAAGAGTTGTTGTTTTCATGCAATGGATGGGTTAGATAAAGGGCGATCATGTCTTTCTCAAACGACTGCGGAACATTACATTTTCATAGGCAAAGTTTAAAAGGAGCTGTTCAAGATTATGTGATAAATTTTCATAAAGATGAGACCGACATCGAAGCAGTGGTCGATGATGCTAGCACTCTATTTCTAGAGTTAATGAATACATTCTCTGATGGCATTGTCATGGCGCGATTAGTTGCGAAAATTAAGTTTAGTCATTTTGGAAAGGAAGAGGTGGAAAGTCGCTCTTTCCATTTTGCTTCTTATTCAATGGAAGTGGTAGATCACCCCGAAGAATTTTTTAAAAGACATATGATAAAAATTGCTGAACGTCTTTACGCATTTAACCATCATGGTAGCAGTCTAGTGATTGAAGCGATTTCAGATATTCACATTCAACTTTCCATAAAGAAAAATTGAAAATGCAGTGGTACTTGATTGTAGCACAACTGGTTTTCGAGCTATGTCTGCTCACTCTCGAAGTATATTCCTTCTGTACATGCGTCTATTATTTAGAAAAGGCTAGCAAATTCATATCTTCAAAAAGACTTGCTATAGACATCAGTAACGGTGAAACTATGTGTTGTGATGTATGTAAGCGAAAGGATGGAAATGAAAAGCGCATCTTCAAGAGATGTAAGCATGCTTTTTGTCAACGCTGTTTCATACGTAATTGCATTCAACTTTGCAAATGTAACCACTGTGATATTGCTCATTTCGAGTGTCACTTATGCCGCAATAGTTAGTACCTATGCAAATGTGGTAAAGATAGGTTTTAGCAAAGACTAACACGGAAAATGGCGAAACGTAAAATGACGAAACGTAAAAGTCTTCAAAGTTTTCTTCGGCCATTCAAGCTCTCCGACGAATGAAAGCAAATCAGCGATACAATGCTATACGACATGCCAACGATAAATTCATTTGTGAAATTATTTCTCATGTCAGAAAGTTGAGGACGAAGAAATTAGCGCCAAAACAACGAAAGTTACTTAAGCGATATGCCACAAAATTGCGTTTCATCTCCAATCATAAAGTCATCCTTCAAAGAAAGAGGAAAACTCTAACACAAAAGGGCGGTTTCCTTTCAGCAATACTTCCAATGATAGCTCCTGCCGTGGGTAACCTATTGGGTAATATCTTTGGCTCTAAGCGTTAATTATGCAAATGTTGAATCTCAAAGTAATAAAATGGATTTCAGACTTCAATGTGATAAAGTTCCGACTGCATCAGGTCCATCTCATGCAGGTAAAACTGTTTTCACGCTGAATTTATTGGATAAAAGAAGGGAGTTGTTTAAGGAACCTATCAATCGAGTGATTTGGTGTTACGGTATTTATCAACCGTCGCTGTTTCAGGAATTGCAAAGTCGCAACTTTATTCGACATGAAGGAATTATTGCAGTGGATAAACTTCAGTCTAATGATGTTGTTGTATTGGATGATTTATTAAAAGAAAGTAAGAATTCAAAAGATGTTACAGATATGTTCACTCGTGCAGCACATCATAAAAGGTGTTTTATCATCTATATCACACAAAATTTATTTCCTGATGGAAAAGAAGCTCGTACACGAAACCTGAATACACACTATTATGCTATTTTCAAGAATCCGCGAGATAAAAGTCAATTTGAAATTTTAGCGCGACAAGTTGCACCCAGAGGATCAAAAGCCTTAATTGAAATTTTTCAAGCAGCTACTGAAAAACCATACGGTTACTTATTCATTGACTTTACGCAAGAGTGTCCGGAAGAATTTAGATTTCGAAGTGATATTTTGAAAACTCCCATGATTATCTACAAACTATGAGTTCTTATTCTCGCATGATTGTTATTCCTCAGGATGAATATGTACAATTGACTGCCATGCAGCAAGTAAAGCAACCTCTTGCAAATCAAATGTATAGGAAAGAAATAGATTATCAGCAAAATGTTCACATCAAAGATCCACATCGTGCTGTATTATTACAATCGGAAACTGTTGAGCAATTGAAAAACTTGAAGAATAAGATGCGTGACTCTGTATCGACTGCTACACCTTTAGCATCTCGCGCACATGCCATATCTCTTTTCAACAGTATTGAACCCCATCTCAATGTAAATGATAGAGGAGAAATCATTACAGATGAAAATAAAGTGATTGATGCTTCACGTTATGAAGACTTGATTCAGTATGCGACACGTAGAAAGCGCCGTCAGGGCTATGTTCCACCTAGTTGGTCATACTTTCTTAAACTATTGAAAAAGCATAATGTACCAAAATTTGCTTTGAATAATGAGACATTGAAAGAACTTGATTCAACAGTGGCTACTGCTCCAATGCTTCAGACGATGAAAATGCCAACAAATTGGTTTAAGTCGTCACCTGCTACATCCCCTCCCACACTCACTAAGCAAACAAGAGGAAGAACTCGACGTAGATCTACATCGCCACTAAAACTAGTAAAAGGAAAACGTAAAACAGCTCCTCCCAGGAAATACATGTTCTCAGACTATTAATATGAAGCAGATGTGTTGCTTGCCATGTAATGAGCCGCCAGAGGTGAATGTCGTTGTCACTTGCACTTGCTGCGCCAGCTCTCACAATGAAACCCCTAAGCAATGTGAACACGATCGCAAAACCGCTAAAGCTAAATGCTGCAGTTGTTGTAAATGTAGAAAGGCAAGAAAACAAAAAGATGAGAAGGAGAAAAAAGAGTCAGTCGTCATCGACTGAACGTTTGAAGTCAATCTATTATGATGTAAAACATCCGGCAGGATTTGCATCTATCAAGAAATTATCAAAAGCGAGTGGTCTTCCACAATCACAAGTGAAACGATGGTTAAAGGGTCAGGCTACCTATACACTCCACAAACAAGCGAAAAAGAAGTACCGCACCCGCCATTATATTGTTCATGACATCGATGAACAGTGGCAAGCAGATTTGTGTGATGTCGCCTCCATTTCAAAACATAACTCGGACAATAATTTTATTTTAACCGTCATTGATATTTTCTCGCGTTATGCGTGGGCTCAACCTTTAAAAACTAAAGAAGGGAAAGGAGTAGCAAAAGCATTCCAAACAATTTTTCGAGAAGGTCGCATTCCAAAAAGAATTCAGAGTGATCAAGGAAAAGAGTTTGAAAATCAGCATGTGAGAAGATTATTTGAGAGGCATGACATTGAGTTGTTTAGTGTAAAGAGTGCTTATAAAGCTGCACTCGTTGAACGTTTTAATCGCACATTAAAAAATCGCTTGTGGCGACATTTTACTGCCAACTTGACACAAAATTGGACAAAGGTTCTACAAGATACACTCCATGCCTACAATCACTCTATCCATCGTTCTATTGGACTCAGACCAGTAGATGTAAATGCTGACAATGTAGATAAAGTGCGCGAATCATTCCAACGTAAACGCACTCATGTGAAAAGTGATGTGAAAATTGGTGATAAAGTTCGTATCTCAAAAGTGAAAAGTGTTTTTGCTAAAGGGTACCTTCCGAATTGGACAGAGGAGGTATTTACAGTATCAAGGATTAATCAAAAAGACTCTCCGACCACCTACAAGTTGAAAGATTACGATAATGAAGAAATTGAGGGTAGCTTTTACCGCGATGAGTAGTCACTGAAAGTGAAACATATTTGGTAGAGAAAATCATTCGATGTAAAAAACGGCAAGGTGAAGAATGGTGTCTTGTTAAATGGACTGGTTATCCTTCAAGTATGAACTCTTGGATGCGTCGTGCCGACATCTTTCATCTAAGTGATCGACAGTGATTCATGCAAAGTTGTAACTAACAATGTTTAGGGTTTTAGGGTAACAATGTTGTAGCACCTCTCATATCCAATGTCGGTAGATCTTTAAAACGAAATGTTTTAAGTAATGCCGTTGGCTTTGCTGGTGATGTTGCTAGTGATCTTTCCAGAGGTAGAAGTTTTAAGAGCAGTTTGTTGAATCGTGGGAAGGAACGCGGTTTAAAAACATTGAAGCAGATCTTTGCTGGTGTTACTCAAGGAAAGAAATCACCTAAACGAATGAAAAAAGGAAGGAGGAAACATCCCGGAGCTGGTAAGGTGCGATCTTCAGTCAAAAGGCATTCACGCAAACGTCGCAGAGGCTCTAATCATTCATCAGGCGCTAAACGACGACGCTGCCATAACTTCTAATCATGGAGTGTAAAACTTCCGGTTTTTGTTTGTTTGATCAACAAGCCATACAGACAGATATTCTTAGTTCAAGTATTGTAGATTATCATCCTCGAACAGCTGAGAATGCTGGCCCCATTGAATTTGTTATTCCTGGTGGTAGTGATGACTACATAGATTTGAGTTATGCGATGCTTGATTTGAGGTTTAGAATTCAGCAAGCAGATGGAACTGCTATTGACGATACACATAAAGTTGGACTGAACAATTTACCATTGACTTCATTACTTCGCGATGTTTCTCTAACGATTGGAGAGCAGCAGGTGGAAGGTGGTCAAAGCGATTATCCCTATAAATCATATTTCAATCATGTATCACAGTTTCATCCAGCAGCACAAAAAAGTCATATGGAAGCCATGGGATGGTACAGAGATTAAGCAGGAAAATTTGATGTTGAAACAAACAGTGGCTTTGTAAAGCGATCTGCTATGATTAAAGATAGTAGAGTATGTCAGCTATATGGTCCGCTGAATTTAGACTTCTTTAGACAGTCAAAGTTTTTACTCTGTAATACCAGCATGCGACTCAAGATGACATTGAATAAGCCTGAATTTGCGCTGAATGCATTTGCTAAAGTTGACAATTTTAGAATTCATGTGGAAGATATTGCACATTACATTCGTCGAGTAGTACCGAATCCAAGTGTCATTAGAGGACATGCTGAAGGTCTTAACCGCCAAAAAGACATTTACCCCGTTCAGCATACAAAGCTTCTTACCTTTACAATTCCAAAAGATCAAAAGAGTTTCATGAAAGATGGCCTCTTTCCATCGGAAGCACCGAAGCTCCTCATGGTGGCAATGGTTGAAAATGATGCATTTAATGGTAATATAAAGAAGAATCCTTTCAATTTTAAACACAATCAATTAAGTGAAATTGCTTTACGTGTAAATGGTGTGAGTCATCCTGGTCCAACCTACAAACTAGATTTTGCTGCGGATCAATTTATGCGCAGTTATGTTGATTTTATGGATGTCTTTGGCTTTTACAATACGGATGACACCAACGGACTCACTATGAAAGAGTTTAAGAGTGGATATACTATTTATGCATTTGATTTGACTGCTGACAGCGATATTAGTGCCCCCTATCGTCAAGCGAACGTGCCTGATAATATTCGTTTGGATTTGACGTTCAAAAGAACACTACCTGAGACGATCAATGTATTAATTAATGCAGTCTTCGATTCAAATATTGAAATTACAAAGTATCGTGACGTGATTCTTCAGTATAATCGTTAATGAGTTGGTTGACTGCTGACGATATTAAGACTAAAGTACAGCGTAATGCAGACGAAGCGACGTTGAAAGCTTTCGATAATGTCTATTCACTCGATACCTTACCACCTGCAGTAAATCACTATCCCATCTTTATTGTGCTAAACACTCATTCGCAGAATTTAGGCGGTGAGCATTGGAAAGCGATCTTTATTGGAGAAGACCGACGTGGTGAACTATTTGACTCTCTTGCTCAACCTCCAAATATACCAACACAGCAGTGGTTGAGAAAACATACGCGTCAATATCAGCGAAATGAACGCATACTACAACATCCACTTTCATCAACGTGTGGTGCTTTTGTACTGTACTTCATCTTAAAACGTTTACATGTACCTCGATTTGTATCTGTTATTCAAAACTTTTCATGTAATCCATCCTCTAATGAAAAAATGATTTGTAAGTTCTATCATGATTTGAAATAAAAACATCATGTTGGAAAAATTGTTTTTTATTTTACAATCCGCTGGGTACGTACATACTCGATGAGATAGTCTAGGATCACATTTGCTTGTACATGAGATTTTAATCCAGTAATGATCACTTTACAATTATGAAAGATTGCCACATGCACAGGTAACCAACAACTAATAAGAGCTGCAGGAAAAAGTTCGGGTTCATAACACAAATTGTAACTGCTGGTACGAATCTTCAAAAATGATACACTTTCACTCAATTGAGTAGAGATCACCATATTGTCCACAGTCAGATTCGACATCACACACCTCTCCCTCTTCCATATCCGACGTAGTAGTCTTTGTAGCTCTAAGCGCATTGACTGCGCCGATGAATGAGAAAGGGCGCCGAGAATCTGTACAGTCCCATTTGGGAAGAGTTGAAGATTCCGTGAATTGTTCATCTTCACCACTAACATTTGAGGTCGGCCTGGGTAATACTTGCCGTTTGGAAGGTGTTGGTGTAATGTTGTGAGATCGATTTTGGTGTAGAGTCTGAAGCGACGGAGAATGTTGACGATGGTGTAGCGATGGCGCTTCATGATGAAAGAATGAGTAAATTGAGCGATGTACCTTCCTTTTATACTTCTCCCAACTACCTTGATGAAATGTGAAGTTAGTATGAAGTTGGGAATGATAGAGTTGAATTCGCCGATTGTTGACGCGCAGCCAGATGCGATTTCCAATACGTGAATGTCTTTTCATATAGAAGTATTTCAAATCCTTCATGATATGATGTAGAGATTGAAAATGACGATAAGATAAAACAAACTCTCTTCTCACATTTCCAGTTGAATCTCTGAAATAGACGTTTCGATCATGATCCGCTTCAATACGTTGTAGGGAATCTAATTTCCAACTCATGGTGCGTGGTAGTCATGTCTGATTAAGATTTGCATAGTAGGGCGATGAACTCACGACGAATAAATGTCATGATGGAGCGATGTATGTATCTTCTATACTTCTCCCAATTGTATTTGCGAAATGAGAAACAGTTTGCGGAATGAGAATGGCAGATTTGAATTTCATTGTTGCGACGTTGAAGCCAAACTTGATCACCCAAGGAGATGAATCTTAATGTTTCAAAATATTCCAAATCCCTCATGATATCATTGAGGTTGACAAATTGTCGCCATGTTAATGTAATACCTCTTGATGAATGACCATGAGAATTTTTGAAATGTACGTTTCCATTACGATCAACTCTGATATATTGTAGAGAGTCCAAAATCCAAGTCTTCATGATGTTATGCAAAGCCGCAGATCAGCAATATAAAAATGTCGTTTTATCATATTTTGCTTAGCAATGCGGCTACAAAGAGATTTGCTAGTAATCGAGCCGCACTCTTTTCTACTCCCATTGATCATACACAACAGCTAAATGGAAATTGGGAAGTGGGTGTCACTCAACTTGTTTATAGCAACTGTGTCTATACTTTTGATCATGAGGTGATGACTATTAATATGAGACGCACAGCTGCTTACCAATGTGAAAAGGGCTGCCGAGTATACATTCCACAGTGGCCAAAGAAAGATCTCTTATCATGTAAAAAGTTTATATATGATTTCTTGAATAAAGCGTGTAAACATATTGTCCAAATTACTCCGCACAATGATGATCATAATTATGTACATCATGTAGTTGAGAAAGATTGGATTGTTGGTTTAAGTCCAAGTTTAAGAAATGATTTAGGTTACCTCGCTAGCGCTTAACAAGTTATGATAATTTTAACGTTAATTACCACATAAGTGGTCATAAACAGTTAATATATCGAGAGGAAGCTTATTATGTAGATCTTATTCCAAGAAATGAGAAGACGTTGGTGAAGAAGATTGTGATTAAGCCAAGAAAGACAAACATGACTCCTGAAACATTATTGAAGAAATTTAATTATCTCCTTCGAGTTGATGGTAAACAAGTGGCAACATTGACTTATATCAAATCATCTAATCATATTGCAATAAGTAAATTAAATGATGATGCTCTAGTATTAGTTTGTTCAAAAGATTTTCATCAGTTCTTACGACATCGTTCTGCAGCTGCTCATGGAAAATCTGATATGCAACATTTACCATGTGAAAGGCCAAATCAATTTGATACAGAATGGACCGTATCTTTATACAGAAAGTGTGTAGAGCCTTTAGGTGGTATCTTACATGAAACAAGAGTGTTGATGCCTCGCATTATTACTTCGGTTAAATTGGTTGTAGATTATTTAAATGAAGTGATTAATGAGCAACATATTTCATTTTCTGAAAAAGAAGGTGCTTTGTCTCTCACTATAAGTGGAAAAGGTATTGAACTAATTATGGATAAAACTCTAATGGACATTTTGGGTTTTGATCAAAATATCTTTAAAAGTGGTACTGTAACCAAAGCTAGCGCAGACATGTCGCTATCGCGTCGTATTAACTATTTTCAGATATATTCCAATATTGGTGAAGATGTACGTGTGGGAGATGTTGAAGCTCCATTGCTAGCAATGATACCATACCAGCCAAAGAGCTGCAGTATTTTATCTGAGCATACTTTCAAGAAAGTGCATTATACAAAGCTGAAATCAAACTACATCCCACAAATTGATATTGCCATTTATGACGATGCTGGTGCGTTGATTCCTTTTCATAAAGATGCTGTGACAAGTATCACACTCCATTTCCAAATGAAGAGTTAATGCAAAACTATGCTAATATATTTTCCAATGTGAATAATATGGAAAGTGAAAATAAGGACTCGTTTCTAATCTACTTGCCCAGTAATGCTTCTATGAATAAATTTCCCAAAAATAAACCATCAGACTATCGAGTAGAATTAAATCGTCCACTACATTTAGAAGGTGAATGGGAGGTTGGCGTTTCTAGTATTTGCTATGATAGCAATATTCAGAATGCGAATGATTTGGAAGAAATGATATTGACTCCTCGCACCCATGATGGAATAACGATGAATAATGCATTCCAGTTCCCATACAATTTAACATCAGATGGAAAGTGGAACTATGAATGGATTCAGATAAAATCAGATTCTTATGAACCATTTGGGAATGAGAAAATTATTAAGGCATTCAATAGTGGTAATACTTCCATCATGAAGAATAAAAATCAGAGAGCTTATGAGTTTACTATCTATCATTGGAGTGGGAGACAGTTCCTTCGCTTTCATTCTTTTACTAAAGGTCTTACACTGAGGTTGGATAATGAATTCTATCCACATCTTGGTTTTGGTCATGGACTACATCTAACGTCAATTGCTACTGCAAATGTTAAAAAAGTTTATTCAAATCGAATCAACAAATTTCATTATAGATTTAAAATATTTGATGAAGATGTTGTAGAATGCGAAGAACGCATCATTTTGAAAAAGCGTGGTGTTCAACCTTTATCATTTATTGAGTTAGTAAAACGATGGGATGAGACTGTGGGTAAGAAGTATGGAGAGAAAATTATGGCGGACAAAAATAAGTTGGTTATTCAGAAATATAATGACAAACTTACAGCTTATTTCTCTCCAACCTTGCGCCATTTTGTAAGACATTATACACCTATTATTGGAAGCGGTGTGGTGTATGCTTCTCATGAATATCACACTAAAGCTGATTCAGTTAATGATGAATGGTGGGTGGACATCTATGGTGATCGCATCAAGAAAATTTACCAGTCTTATGAAGAATCTAAAGTTGCTATCAATATAATGCCGCGTCTATATCATACAGTTGAAAGCTTCATTCATGTAGTAAATCCTTATATACAACAGAAGTTGAAGCATGTGATGAAAAGTAAATATGATGTAAAGACACACCACATTTCGTTTTCACTCGAAAATCAACGCGTTGTTCTGAAACTGGGCGATGACATTCAATGTCAATTGAGTAAAAATTTGAAAAAACTCTTTGGTTTTTCAATGCTACAAACTGTGTTTACTGCTGCGCATACGATTGGTATAGAAACACCAATGACACTTGATAAACATGAACAGCACCTTTACATTCAAAGTGATTTGATTTTACCTATTTCTGTTGGTGAGAAAAAAGAATACATTTTACGCGATTTCATTCATGATAAAGACGCTTCATATGGAATAGTCGAGAAGATGTTTGAATCTATTTTCTATCATCCCGTCGTCAAACAAACTATACCCTCTATTGCTATCAAAATTACCAATGGTTTACAAGAGTGCATCCATGTGAAAGATATTAAATCCCTCGTAACTTTAGTGTTTCGGAAAACAAAGTGAAGTCATTGTGATATGTTTATTGAAATAAAAATATGTGTATGAAAAAGTCTTTTCACAGATAAAGGGGGAATGGGCTGACTGTAGACATATATTCACAAGGAAGAAACGATCTCATGCCATACACAAAACAACCATGTAAATCTACAAAAAGCAACATCAAAATACTGAGTTAAAGTTGATTATGTCAATACATCTCCTGAATGTGGTAGCGTGAGTTTTATTCTTTTGGGTGGAGGTATGTTTGTGTCAGGATGTCCATGTGTAAGAGATGTGTTATGTCCTATCCAACACCTCTTATCCTCCCATGCTGAAAGCGCTCGTTTCTTGAACGTGTACGTTTTCACAGTATGAACTTGAGATTTTAAGATTGTCATATTGACAAACGTTATAGTTTTATTTTTATAGGCCTTCTTATAGGACCGATGTTTCATTTTGTGAACAATGGATTTTGATATACCTTTAGCACGCTTAATACTATCTGCACATTCTTTTAATTTCATGGAATGCATTTTAGGACGGAGGAGAATCATTTCATCTATTTCCTTTCCTGCTGTTTCATCCTTAAAACAACCAAGTTTGGCTTTATTCTGTATGGAATAGAGTGGATGAGTGGGATTGTAGATAGGGATGTAGGATGTGTCGAAATATTTTTCTAATGACTTGCCTACTTCATTAAAATTTAAATCTTTTTGAGTGGTAATTCCTAAAAAGAAACTATCTGTATCACCACCCAGCAAGCGAACCTCTTTTACGAGAGGGCATGGTTTTAATATTTTGTAGAAGAGTTGATACATTTCAAGCTTGGAATAATCTAAAACGGCTTGCCCAATATAGATGGGTTTGCACAACTCAACTTCTGATTTTATCATTTTAACACCTACAAGATCCTCATCGATGATGTCTCTATCAATGAAAAGAGGTGATGAGGTCAATTTGTGATATTTTTGTTCATCAACGACTAGTTTGTAGTTCATACGTTTTCTAACATCCTCCATGGTCTTTCCGAAAAGACTTTTATTCTTATATTTATAAAAATCCTTTTCAAAATTATTTTGGGCGAGTGCACGTTTTTGACTGTTACTATCTATGTAGGGTTTGAGGAAGGCTTTCTGTCTAAATTTGATAATGCGGTGAACTGACTTTAGAAGCATGCCCATTTCTAAATAGAATTTTAATATGCAGAAGTGTACGAGATAATTTTTCTTATCATATTGGGTGAGTAAAAGTTTGCGGCATGGTTTGTACCTTGGCTGTCCACACTCTGTTAAGTTATTATGAAATTGTGACATGAATGGTGAAAACATATCTTCAGTCACTTCACCAGATTCAGGTGCGAGTGGGAAATCAGCAGTTTTATTTTTAATGCTATTTGGATAAATCAAATCCACTTCAAAATAATATCCCCAATCACCTTCATCTGGAATCTTCAGTATGTTTGAAGGGTTGGAGTAATACTCAAGCTCATCTTGATTTAACCAACTAAACTCGGAATGAGGTAGTGGTTTAGACAGTGAACTGCCATATAAATTATTTTGGTCATAGTACTTTAGGTGGATATGATCATCACCTACTGTTTCAGATTTTATATGATGTTTATTTACAAATGTGAGACCACCGCGTATTCCGCGCTCAAATATATTATACATCTCCGGGTCTTGTAAGAGATGAATGGTCTCACCAGTCATTTTAAAGGCTGATTTAAAGGACATGGCTGGTAGACTGACAAAGTTGACAGGATCTAATTTGTCTCCTTCTAATGCCACTCGTCGAAATTCCTGAAAGACATCAGCCAGCAAAATGACATCTAATTCTAAGTAAGCGATCATATAATCGCCAAACGTTTTACAATCAAATTTTAACCATGCCTCTTGAGCATGTTCATAATCTTCTACTGGACAATCTTGACCCGTCAAATCGTTTTTGAATTTGTCAATGGAAGGAAGGGTTGTTTCATTTAGTTTAGACATTGAGCTAAAATACGCATAAGGAAAGACTCCTTTGCGAGTGATTATTTCATGCGTTAAGTTTGGATAGTGTTTCTTCAAAGTTTGACTATGGGGAAGAAACTTGAGATTACGAACGAGAGAAGCTAGTGACGCTGACATGAATTGGAATGAATCTAAAAATTTTATTTCGAAGATGTCTTATTTTCTTTAGTTTTATCTACTGGTACTTTCGCTGTCATTGCCATGAATTTTTCTCTCGTTTGCGCTATTACATTAAACTGCCACGATTTCATCTGGCTCAACCCTCCTTTTATGAGCATATGACTGTCATAGCCCTTAAAGTTATGAAAAATGACGGGTAGTACACGACGTCTCAACCTATGTGAAAAGTTACATTTGGAGCAGAGTGCGTTTCTAAATTTACCAGTGATGTGATCATGATCACGCACTTTCTTAATTTTATCGTCATCAAACGTTTTATGACATTTAGGACAGGATAAGCAACTTTCAAATTTTTGTTTGTCTTCATCTGACATATGTAGTGACTTACGCTGCAATTGGGAATCATATGATTGTTGAAATTTAGCAGCTTTATCGAGAAATTCTAGAAATTTTGAAATGCAATCTTCACCTTGACAAGTATGCATTTTGTTTTGTCTATTCCTAAAGTGATCATGCCATACTTCATAGCAGGATGTGGCTGCTGGCTTGTGGATGATATCATCAATGTAGCATTCTATGTCTGCGTAAATGACACGCAGGGGACTTAATTCGTCACCATTATCCCTATGTGAAAATATTTTATCTTTGGGCATGCGTTCCATTTGTAATTTACCTCGCTTGCACCATTCATAGTGAGTTTCAAATTTATCTTTACTCCAAAAGGAGCGGATGCAGCGGTCGCATACAAAATGTTCACCTCTTTTAGACTGCCCCAAGTGAGTGTACAAGCGAGAGATTTTGGGAATACCACAGTAGTGCCATTCCTCGCTATCATCTTGTTTTACTAATAAGAGGTTGACTACACGTTCATAACAAGTTGAACGTGAATTATAGCGGGCACCCTTCAACCCCTTCTCCCAAACGTGAACGACAATTTTAATCTTATTATGTTTTTCGAACGTTTCTACATCTTTGATTTTCATGTTGTTACTATCACAACCTTCAAAGTCTAGTTCATCCTCCCACTGTCTATAGCTATAGGTATGATTTCGATTCGCGTTGATATCATTATAGTGAAGGATGGATAGGACTGCATATTTGAAACACTGTGATTTACAATCGACATTGGTGACAGCTTTCTTATTATACAAAGTTTTTGGTAGTTTAAATGTGCCTCGAGCTGCATGACTTTCTAATAGGGAAATTTTGAATATTGCTGAGTCCACACCATCAAAAATGAGAGCGCTGTCGCGTTGATTGAATTTATCTACATTTGATTTTAAACATTGAATGTGAAAATTTAGCCAAGACTCGCAGTCTACAACTTCGGTTGCGGAAGAGGAAGGAACATGAAACTGTATTCTCTCCGTCACTTGACCCGTTTGAAAATCTATCTTAATATATTTTAGTTTGAGGTAGATGAGCGCCTTCATTCTAAAATTGTCTAAATTGTTGAAGAGCGCTTCGATAATGTTAGAATTTTGAAGGAGCCACTCAGGAAAATCTACTATTTGAGTATTGGACTCCATGCAGTAGTCGCGTACTAAATTATTGTGTGAAACATTAATGAGGGAGATGGTAGAGGTACCGTTGGTGTAGTGATCATTTGTATGCGTGTGTTGAAGTCTGTGCGAAGATCACTGGAAGTGACTATCAAAAGAAAGAGGGCACAAATCGCAAGGAAAGGAGATGTCATCGTCAGAATCAACTTCACCTCCGGAGATTGACGCCGCTTTGCGTTGACACACACGTTGTCTGATGTGTCGAAGGAGACTGTGCTTCCTTGTAAACATATGTCCGCAGTCGGCACATTCCCACTCGTTGCCTTGTCGCGAGAGTCCTGAGCTGGAACTCACATCACCTGAAAGAGAAATCATTCTATCATCTCTGTTCAAGTCTCAGTGTATTGTTACAACCTACTTTGACTCAACAACTCTAAACTTTCCTCGAGAAGGGAGGGCATTGGTGATGAAGTTGAGGCCTGAAATTGAGGAAGATGCTATTAGCCACACGTTTGAGGGAGATGAGTGAAGAAATTTTCAACTTACCATTTCAACGAAATCGAGATTAAGGTTGATACTTCAACAAGATAGAGACTTCACGAGAGAGCAGTTCACTTGTACGCCAGAGAACACTTCACTTATATGTCAAAAAGACAGAGTGAAATGACACGAATGTCACTTTACATATATACTTTCGTATTCATCATTCATTGGCTGTTCATTCTGATTGGTTGCTTGTTGATACTTAAGAATTAGAAAACATTTCAAAGTTATTATTCACGGTCAACATGACAAGCCCTCCGACAACACCAAACACAAAATTCTCTTCTCCATCCTCAACACCAAAGGCGCTCGTTGCACCAAACGCCCCAACGAAGGGGAAGGTAGAGAAGGTGTACCGACTGGAAAATATCAGAAAGTTGTCATTACCAGCGGACAACGAAGAGAGTGTATGTGAGAAGGAGTGTCCCGACTTAACAGGCGTGAGGTGGAAGTATCTCCAGTACGATACTGACGATGTTCCTCCACCAATTATGGGAGTGGTACACCCCTAACTCCAAGCCACGAACTATGGCGGAGTGGGAGTATATTGACAAAGTGAGGCTCGCAGTGGAAGAACGATTAAAGCAACTGAACTGTTTTTGTTATCTATGTGAAGCCAGACTCTGGGACGATATTGACGATGAAGACCTTTTGAAATACATGCCATAATAAATTTTTATTTCGTATTATCTTTGCTTTCATACTGACTTACTTGAACGGGGCTTCAGTGGATGATTTAACCATGTATACTTTTTCATTTGGAAATAGTAGCACGCTTAGTCTAACTTGTAAATCTTATAACATTTCATATGGGCGATGATGATAGATGAAATAGTGTCAAATAAAATTAAGATAGTTTACACTTCTGATACAGGGATTGCAATCGACTGCGATCCATGTGTAAAGAGCTTGTTAGACTACGGATGGGCTTCAGTGGATGATTTAACCATGTATACTTTTTCATTTGGAAATAGTAGCACGCTTAGTCTAACTTGTAAATCTTAAAACATTTCATATGGACGATGATGGTAGATGAAATAGTGTCAAATAAAATTAAGATAGCTTACACTTCTGATACAGGGATAGCAATCGACTGCGATCCATGTGTAAAGAGCTTGTTAGACTACGGATGGGCTTCAGTGGATGATTTAACCATGTATACTTTTTCATTTGGAAATAGTAGCACGCTTAGTCTAACTTGTAAATCTTAAAACATTTCATATGGACGATGATGGTAGATGAAATAGTGTCAAATAAAATTAAGATAGCTTACACTTCTGATACAGGGATAGCAATCGACTGCGATCCATGTGTAAAGAGCTTGTTAGACTACGGAAGAGAGAAGTGTGTTATGTTGCGTGTGGCGCGTGAGTGTCCTCCCATTTCATTCCATTCATCAATTCGTCTCATTGATAGAGACAGGTAGAACTCATGGTTCTCATAACGTATGCAATGGAAAGTTTTAGGCAACCTTCGACAGTTGGCTAAATGTCGCCCTGACGCGAATGCATACTACGTTGAGACAGAGGCAATCACTTGCAAACATGACGCAGAGGGGTTAAACAAGATTGACCATTGCCGAATGTCCCTTGCGGTATACATAGCTACGGGTTTCACCGCCGCCCTTTACAGGAACGCCCGTCGAAAGGAAGTATTACACCGAACTTCATTTGCAACGTTCAAGTTGACTGATAGCAGATTCAACTTAATGATAGTATTCGCCAGTCCGAAGACTGCCCAGGGCAAACCGCGAGGAGGTTCTATCATGTCTTGCCCCTAGGTGGCCCTTAAGAGAGCCGATGGTTCGTTCTCGGGGTGTGAATTTAAGTTGACTATTGGCTGGAATAGTCAATGGGTATGACGGTTAGGTTGTCATAGACCCTATACCGCCGAGGTCGTGCTGGTGCATCTGGCACCTTTCGGATGCGAGTGGTATTCGGAGTCCATACCTCATCCGTCCAAACGATCTTCTCGATCTTCCCCTTCTTCTCATCCTCTTCATCCCACGCGTCGAGGATGACGAACTCGGGGATGGCGTTGTCTTCATCGATGAAGACGGGAATGCTGTTGGCAGATGTCGCTTCCATCGTGACTTGAAATTGAATGAGAAGCGCTACAATCTTCTGGCTTATATAGGGTTTTCAACAATGAATTGCTCAACAGCGAATCAGAATGTTTCAGGGATAGCAATCGACTGCATAACGTTCAAGTTGACTGATAGCAGATTCAACTTAATGATAGTATTCGCCAGTCCGAAGACTGCCCAGGGCAAACCGCGAGGAGGTTCTATCAAATCTTGCCCCATGGTGGCCCTTAAGAGAGCCGGTGGTTCGTTCTCGGGAGTAACGTCATCTTACACCCTACAAATTCTGCTGAGAGAGTCTTTGACTCTCTCTTTGGTAGCAGTGTCGACTTCCACACTAACTGGTACATGGCTAAAAAGTGAAATGTAGCGCCATTCCGTTGGATTGACAACAGTTGCTGTCATCGGATTGCCAATCCGAGCAAGATTATTAAAAACTCTGTCTTGCTCCTCTAGCCTGACAAACTCCTCAAATAAATTTCGCGGCCTTAACTGCGGTCCGCGAGGAGAGCTGACTTGACTGTTCGGCGTCTGCATGATTGAAATGAAATGAAATGAGAGGCAGTGGTTTATATACCCCTCTAACGCGACGCAAGGTTCAAGTTGACTGATAGCAGATTCAACTTAATGATAGTATTCGCCAGTCCGAAGACTGCCCAGGGCAAACCGCGTGGAGGTTCTATCATGTCTTGCCCCTAGGTGGCCCTTAAGAGAGCCGATGGTTCGTTCTCGGGAGTGTCGTGATGGGGTGGTGAAGGCGGGCAAAGATCTGCAATGAAAATGATATGTATTAGAATAGGATATACTATCTTATTTACTTTTCACTTACCAAGTTAGCCATCCTTTGGCAGTCTCGCGCGCTTCCGAATCGAGAATTTGTACAGATAGCCGCGCATTCTCAGGCTGGCATGGAGACATTTTTTCGTTGGATGGCCGTTATAACATATTATTGACTCGTCTAAATTTTGATTCACGAGTACTTCGCCGTCCAAATGATTATCCCGAATAGGGATGTGAAATTCAAACAAACGATCCTCATTCACACGATTCCACTCATCCCTCATGCGCTCCAACTTCTCATACGCCTGCCTCTCATCACCCCGCCGAGCCACAGTCCTCTCCAACTCAACATTCCTCGCTCTCAACACACTCATCTCCTTCATCATCTCCTCAAACTTCGCTTCTGCATCTCTCATTCTTCTCTCCGCAGCACTCGCCCTCTTCTCACAGTCATCATTCTTCTCTTCCAACTCTCGCGTCTTATTCTTCAAATCAGTCACACTACGCCTCATTCTAATATTCTCATCCGCTACCTCCTTCGACTTCAGTTCCTTCTTTTTCAACTCATCCAACTCCTTCACAACTTCATCCTTCACCTTCTTCAAACTCTCATACTTATTCACCAACAAATCATGCGCCATCTGCTGCGATACATGCCTCTTCTCTTCATCCTTCAACCACCTCGCCGACTGCATACGAATCCCACCACTCTTCACTTTTGGGGAAGATGAGCTCTTCGGGGGGTCGGTGATGACAATGTTTGACACCTCCGACGACGAAGAGCTCAACTTCCTCACACGCTTCCTCACACGCTCCCTATCTAAATCCACATCATCCTATCATCACTCTCAAGCACTCTCTTTCGCTCAATCTCAGTCTCCAACGACGCAACTGCTCTCGCCAACTCATCATTCTCAACAACATTCTCAACAACATTCTCAACCTTACCCTCTCGCTCGATCGCCAACATTCGCTCCCTCTCTTTAACAATCAACTGCGTGAATCGCACGTCATTCACCAAACCTCCACTACAGTCAGCATGCACTCTGTAGAAACGCGCCTCATCCTCATCACCCTTCAGCACTCTACACTTCACACACGCAACCCTATTCAGGATAATCATGTGGTCGGTGCCCGCCTTCTTGACATGCGCCTTGGCGTCCGCACTGCGATTAATTCGCCCACATGTGCACATCTTGATATGGAATTTGCGGTTCCTGTCATTAGCCATGCCTGATTTTATCGTTAACTGTAAGATAATGAAATTTGTATAAGTTTGGAATCATGTAGTACAGTCATATTCCTAAAGCATTACACTTAGTCAGGAATGATAGATTTGAGTATAGTGAGTGGCACTCGATCCCGTCGACAGCCCGAAGGCCTTGTGCTGATCACTAGGGAAGTGAGAGATCTTCCCCGATACCCGCTCTTTACAGCTGAAGACATCATTGTCACTGCCCCGAAGTGGTAACAGCAACGCCGAGTCAAAGGTAGTGATCAGTAGCTGGGATCTAACCCCTCAAAGCTGCCTTAGACTTAGTTAAATTTCAAATCTAATAGCAGATTTGAACTCAGCATACTTGAAAACCTTAGTCTACATGTTAAAACTTTGAAAAACTGAAAATTAAGAATTTTTAAAAAATTCCGCATTTTACTACTCATACTACTTTTAAAAAATTTTTATCAGTAGTAAAGACACTATCAAACTCTATCATACAAACTTTGAAGTAAGAAGATAGCTTGCCTACTTCAAAAGATAGAGTCCTTTGAAACACCCGATATCGGGAGCTCAGAGCGACGACCGTCGCTTACCTCGTCTTTCGATGAAGTGATCAGACTTACGTTGTCGGGGGTTTATATATGCTCGGAAGAAAACATAAAATGGCTCTATCTCCGAAAGTATTCATCGTAGCGACATGCGGTTTGTTGCAAACGATTCGTCTCATCATTCTCTATCATATGACACCTGAACCATTCTCATATGACCACGGGAAGATGGTCCGTCAGCACATGTCCATGTAACATGCCACAAGTGAAAAAATTCCTAAGTGTGAGAGCTCCAGTGTGGTGAAAATTTTGAAAAATTTAAAACTTCCGAATTTCGACCTGGGACCTTTACCAAAACATTTTTCATCAAATTTCACGGACCCCCCTCCCCCTCGTTCAGAGAAATTTGATGAAAAATGTTTTGGTGACGGTCCCAGGTCGAAATGACACACTTTGGAAAATTTTCAAAATTTTACCCATACAAAGTCACTCTGACACTTAGGATTTTTTCAGGTGAGCTCCGACCTAAAATCTTAAATGGCGTCTCACATCTAAACGAAGACAGATATGAACAAGCCGTTTCTTTCACTGAATTTGTCTCACTCTTAGCTTTCAAACGAGCTATTGCACGACAAAATCCGTCCACTAGAAGCCAAGATCGAAGCGAGCTCTCCCGAGGGGGGGGAGGAGGTCAGTGAAATTTGATGAAAAATGTTTTGGTGAAGGTCCCAGGTCGAAATGCCACACTTTGGAAAATTTTCAAAATTTTACCCATACAAAGCCACTCTGACACTTAGGATTTTTTCAGGTGAGCTCCGACCTAAAATCTTGTAACAGCTCTAACTTTTGAACGGCTGGTCCGATTGACTCGCGGCAAAAATGGCGTCGAGCAGTTTTTCTCCTCTTTCAAACGAGTAGCTGTAAGACAAAATCCGTCCACTAGAACCAAAGTTAGAAGATTGCTGTCGGGGGGGGGGGGTCCGTGAAATTTGATGAAACAAACTTTGGTGAGGGTCCCAGGTCGAAATGCCACACTTTGGAAAATTTTCAAAATTTTACCCATACAAAGCCACTCTGACACTTAGGATTTTTTCAGGTGAGCTTCGACAGTCCACCCTCCCAACCTGGCCGGCACACCACGCCAACCTGGCCGGCACACCACGCCAACCTCGACAGCACATCACCGCGCGCTATACGACGGTCGACCAGAGGGGGGGACGTCAGAGAACCTGGCGGACGCACTTGGCCGGCACACCACGACACTCTGTCGTTCCAGAGGGGGGGACGTCAGACTCAAAGCACCACGGCGGCCGACCACGACACTCTGCCGTTCCAGAGGGGGGAACTCAGCGACGGCGGCCATCTTGCGCTATCCAGAAGTGGAGTTTTACTTACTACTATTATTGGTAAAAACAGTTGATCAAATATTAGAATATATTATGGAAAACCAGGAAAGAAAATCGTCTATTGATGCAACTTGGTGGGAACATAAATTACGTCTAGGCTTTGTTTCAATTTAATCCCTAGATTTCTCGTGTATGTAGGCAGATATCATAGGTATTATATGTAAACTGATAAATGATCAAGATTTCAGTAAGTTTCGAAAATGCTGTATGAATAGACAGACAAATTATGAAAAGCTATAGGTTAAATCAAAATAAAAATGAGAACCTTTTCCGATATCTAGAAGTATCAGTCAGGATGGCCAACGTTTGGACTTCATTGATGTTAACGTATATTTACTTTATCATTCAAATTCATTTATACACACTAAGCTTTCAGTTTTTATTCATTTAACTCAGAAAAATGAGGTATTGAGATGTATACAATCGAGAAAGTTCAAATCATAAACCTTTAAGAAAGGGTAGATTTTAAGACGAGTTGAACTTTAAAAACATATGGTTTCTTTCTTTTTGTCCAACTTTCTCTGTTAACTCTGTTTTTTTCAATTTTATATTGAACGACCGCTAACTTTTCGTGAGCCGTTTTCAGCATTGATTGGGCCACGCTCAAATCCACAGACTCTCATTGAATGTTTTCTTCAATTTTTCGTTGCCGATTTGAAGTAAAAAGTTAGCCGTTCGATACTTTGTTCGTACACTGAGGAACACAACATGAAGTCATCATTGCATTGGAATTATCATGAAAAAGTAACAGGTCAGCTTTAGCGCAGCCCACTTATTGCGATATCTTAAGTAAACATCTTTGAAACGACTTATCATTTCATTAAATCTAATTCCCTCTAAGCAGCCCTACAGAATTGCTGTAGAATGATGCATGTCGACATCAATTTATCTCAAAATAGACTTAACATACAGATACGTCACATACATGAGCATTATCATCAAAGTGTCAAAAATGTGAGATATTATCGCCTCAACGCGATAAGCATCCGTTCTGACCAACGCATTTCTTGTCTGTCTATCGCAAATTGTCATCAAAGTTAACACCGATCGGCGGGCTTCAACGCCGTCAGCGTGAATTGCGGAAAGCAGTTAATCTGTTCCTCTCTAAATCTGTGGTCGTACATCACCCCACAGCCAGGAATCAGTCGCGGACAGATCAGATGATCTTGGTGGTCAGGCAATAGATCCCCCACGTCCTATCCACCGGATAGGTTGCGATTCAAATGATCTCTAACAACAATCGCATATTGGGCATGAGCGCCATCGAGTTCATGCCATTGATTGCAGTTTCGTGGATTCGACAATAGCGGTGTCACAATAATGTTTGAAGAATCTCCAAATATACGGGAGCGGTGATCGTAGAATCGATGAGCTTGAAAAGTATGCCGTTATGCAGTGAAGCCATAGCCCAGCATGTCACTGATGGGAATTTCATCGGTTGAGGGGCAACAGCGCTATCATGTGAATAATGAACGTATTGTGTTCATTAGCGAAACCGCTCACATGAAATTTTACCTCATCACTGAAATTTATGCTCATCACGAAGTTACGATTTCTGTGATGTCTCTCCAAGATGATATCTTCTTTGGTTCATCCCCTTCAATTTAGATATGATTTTAGGCAGGTTGCGAAACACCATATATTTGAAATTTTGAATTTTTGAAGAGTTCCGAATGTATCATCTTGGACACTGGGGTTGGTAAGATGATACACCTTGAAATTAAATGATATCTTACCATTTTAAGCCCAAAGTCATTCTTCATTATTTGATATGCCATTTAATGTGCTTTGCAATAACCTTCTAAACTGTATTTTGGTAGGCCTCTACATGCAGTGAAGCATTGAAACAAACTGCATTGATAGGAAACTAAATATATATTTTTATTAACTGATCCACGTCATCTTAATTAAAACTCATATTTAACAATATCCACTTTTTGTAATATGCATTTATTGTAGATATAATCTCAATAAGAAAATCAGTTGCATAAGAACAAAGATCACAATCAATTACGGCATCATCTCTGTTCGCACATTCTACATACGCCCAGTTTTTTTTTGCGCAGTTGACATTCTATCCAACATTAACACGAGTTGCTTTTAGAAAAAGCTCGTCACAGAATGCAATGCATGTCCTGGTCGTTTTTCGCTTTCTGTTATATTTCTTCTTCTTTGTTATTTGTTTTCTCTTCCTGAAGATTCCGGATAGCGTTCTAAGGACATAAAACAAATCATCTGTTAAAACTCTGGTCCCAAGACGTATGCAATGTATTCGATCGTTTCTCAGCAGTAGAAAAAGTATAGTTTGACCTCCTGATCATGGATGACCTTATCGCGGATGATGGAGATAAAGATGGAAAGGAGGGAGAGGATCTGGAGACGGATGTCGTTGGACTGTGGTCGATGGCGACAGGCGATTCAGGACCCGCCACGAGGGAGGCGGATGTCGTAGGAGCCTGCACGATGGCGATAACATTAGAATATCTCATCACTATAATGTCTGGTGAGAAAATGGCAGCTGATAAAGTAAGCCTAGAATTCTGCTTATGAAATAGACCTGTCTCTTAGTTATAGCTCCATAAGCTCATCTGTTAAAATTAGCGGATGCATGAAGTATATTTTCGCAAATTTAAGAAGCTCTACAATGCACTAATCTGCCAGGATTTGCGTTGGCTTAATAATTAAGCCAAAGCAAATCCTGGCAGTTCAGTGTATTGTAGAGCCTCTTAAATTTACAAAAATATACTTCATTATTATTCTGGTAGGCAGATAGAGAGCATATGCAAATCGCAATCATTTCTATTAATTGGTGCATGTATTGTCCACTACCCAAGCATGCGTGCAAAACTTGGTAAACAACAAGTAATAACTGGAGATATACATGGATATGAGGTGTATCATCTTGGACGCTGCTAAATGTATCATCTTGGACGCGAACATGCCCTTGACAAACTTTGCCTCATCAACTTTTTTTATGCGTCTTGCATTTCTGATAATGGCGGTTCCTGAAGTATGTGAACATGTAGCTATCATCACATTCGATCACATCTACCATTCTTAATCGACAAACAAGCAGTTTACTTACCTTACATCAAGGAAATCAAAGATGGTGTGAGAGCACTTTGCGAGAGATGATTCAGCTGTCGTCATCAGCCAATAGTGCGTGATGTCTAAGTCACTGAGGCGCTATTCATGGTGGATTTCGTTAGATGCAAGCTCACATTTCCACCAGAAAGGTGAACGTAGAAATAAAGATAAAAATAAAAACACTCCCAATTCTTTCAAAGTTTTTCCGCATTTCTATTAAAAACAAGTAAGGTAAAACTATGTACACTGGTGGACAAGCTTTCCATGCACATGCATCATCATCAGGTCCAAGGCTAAAAGCCACAGTAGTGAACATGGGGTAATATAGCTTGTGCTATCCGGTCACCAGTTGGTTTGTTCGTCTCTTCTATTCATCGACGGACACAATTGTTGGATCTGTTTTGCTTCTGCAATTCTAGTTTCTACAGGATTGTTAAGCCTATTCAGAACGTTGATGGTAATAGTCCGGGAGCTAGCGTGAAGTTGTGCAGGGAACGAGGTAGTACGAGTACATAAAACTTTCACATAGCATAGTACACCTCTAATCTACTGCAAAACTTCGCGTCTGCCGGATCAGATCATTTGCTTTTAAGAAATAGAGAGGATAACAAAATCCTATGTACGTGTATTTCCAATGGTAAAATTGTGACATTTAAGGTGTTGACTCCATTTTTTCGAATTTTTGCTCATAAAAGTTACACAAATTGGTATTTTGTTGAACTGGTTATTATAGAAATCATCTACAGATCATGATCTTTCAAATGAGTTATCATTCAGTGACAGAGGATGAAGTAAAGTGTACAAACAAACACTTTTTGTTAAAGTATATCAAAAATTTTCCTGAAATTTCTATGTTAAAATTTGCAGTTACACCAACGAAAAGTGTTTGTTTGTACACTTTACTTCATCCTCTGTCACTGAATGATAACTCATTTGAAAGATCATGATCTGTAGATGATTTCTATAATAACCAGTTCAACAAAATACCAATTTGTGTAACTTTTATGAGCAAAAATTCGAAAAAATGGAGTCAACACCTTAAATGTCACAATTTTACCATTGGAAATACACGTACATAGGATTTTGTTATCCTCTCTATTTCTTAAAAGGAAATGATCTGATCCGGCAGACGCGAAGTTTTGCAGTAGATTAGAGGTGTACTATGCTATGTGAAAGTTTTATGTACTACCTCGTTCCCTGCACAACTTCACGCTAGCTCCCGGACTATAAAGTCAGTTATACGTAAATCAATACCAGTGTGTTCTTTTAACACATCGTCGGACAAAGCACTGGTCTTATTCTTGGTGGCTAGGCAACGTTTGTGCTCGTTAAACCTATGATAGAACGGTCTACAGGTTTGATCAACATAAAATTTCTCGCAAACGTTGCAAGAGAATTTGTACACAGTAAACTTGTCGTCACAGTTATAGCCTTGCGGTAGGCAGGCACAAATCTCGCAGTTATCATGCATCTGTTTTTTATTTGAATGATTTACACTTTGTTTGAGATATTTTCCATGTTTATTTACTAAAGTTAAAGGAATGTTGTATTTGTTTATCAAGCGATGAAGCTTCCGGTTACATTGGTCGTTAATAAAATCTCATTTCCAGATGACAGTTTCCTGTTTCTTTTCTATTATATTTTTGTTCTTCTTTTTGGTGGTTTTCTCATTTTTACTTATTTTATAACCATTGTGTAAAAGCTGTTTGTTTAGTTTCTTTTGCTTCTCTTTTGGATTGGGTGGTGGAGCATCTATTCTCAACTTATTCGGTGAAATTATTTGTAAAATTTGTTTTTATGTACTGTGGTACCCAACTGTCATTCCGAAGAGTGTTACCTGAGTGGCACTCTTTTCTATACCAATCATTGTGGATGGCTCCATTTTTAATATAAATTGACAGATCTAGGAAATTCAGTTTACCATTCGTCTCAGGATAATCCAGAGTGAATTGAATTCTCTCATTGATAGAGTCAAACGCGGTCTTAATCATTTGAAAAAATTTCGAGTTAGGTTTTAAAAGGGCCTATTATGATGCCGTCAATGTAGCGTTTGTTTAGAGGCAATGTTCACCCAGTTTTTCAAAATTACCGCGTATCATCTTAAGCAGCTCGAACGACTGTGATTATGCGTGCCCTTCTCATCTGTAATTGCTCGTAATTTTGAATGTGCCCTAAATCAATTGGGCAATTGTTGAACAATTCAAACCCTTTTCCATCCCAATTGACTATTCATAATTTCATTCAATGCGGAGATTCAGTTTGTTTTTCTTGATTGGAATTCAGATTTTCTACTCAACACATGACCATACAGCCTGCATGCATTAAGGAACATAATTTTATAACACTAATTATCATGATATTGTATTTTGCATTATACATTTTGTACACAGCTTCATCGGCAATTCTTGGATTCTTGAAACTTTGATTTATTATTACATTGCTTAATATATCGCTTATCAATGGAAAAAATGCATGAATACTTTTAAATAGAAGATGATTGCGATGAAAGGCTGTGAAGTCCACTGAAGCAACAATATGTTGGTGCACACATGCATAATGTAACAGAGGTATTGTAGTTAGGACTGTGCGCTAGCCGCACCTGCTTGCACCGGTGCACCGAAGATTTTATAAGTTACGCTGAAATACTGAAGTGCATCCGAAGCATTTGTTTCGCTCTAAACTGATAGGTAGTTAGTATAAAAGACCTTGAAGGTATGGCCTCTTTATTCTGCTATAAATGTTCAGAATTCAATCCAAATTTCAATCAAAAAAGTACTAGGAATATTCAACTACACTTCTATTGTTATTACTTCTATAACTATTACACTTCTTTTAATTCAATTTTGCCAATACCTGCAAGTGACTCTCATCATACTCATCCGCAACCAGAAAATGGCAAAAAGTTGCATTGACTAAACTACCAAGTCAGTGCCGGACGAAGTGTCCGCGTTTTAATTGTTTCTTTTTAAAAAATATGTTCTTCATTTAAAAATGTTCAAACAATGCTCTAAAACAATTTTCGTTGAGGATTGAAACAGCTCCCATTTGAAAGGCATCTGGAGTAGGCTACGAGCTCAATGCTCATTTGTAAATAGGGTCATCCCTAAATAACCCGTTTTCCCAACATCAAAATTTCTTGGAATGTGAATACCCTCAACAGGAAGTGAATATGTAATCCTCTTCTTCACTGCTACTGGGACCACAACATTTGTCAAAATGTGTTTTTGATTTGTAAATTGATATTTTTGACGATAATTCTAGTTTTTTTTTAATTATTTCCTTTAGGATCTCATATATTATGGATCATGGTTTTTTATATTCAAAAAGCAAGAACCAAATCATACCTTCTTCACTAGTTGCTGCCTTTTTTACCTAAAAAAGATGTCCAAAGATGTCCAACCAAGCAGTCAACACACTCAACGAGTAGTCGATTTTTATACACGGACTTTAAACAATCTTCAATTATAAGACATTCAGAAGAAGAGAATGATCATCTTTAAGTGTTAGTCTAATTTTTTTTATCAATAAAATTTTCATGGGATAATTTCACTGGGGTTTTCCATTTCCTCTGAAAAAAAAATGTTTTCTGCGACGTGACCGTTCCTCCTTTTGCCGACGATTCTCTTTCTCGAAGAATATTGAATTTTCCAATTTGATCTTTTGCACCAAACGAATATCTAGTGTGCTAATCCGTAAAGAAATGCCAAAACAAAGTTCGTTAATATTGAGCAAGTATATTTTTCTAATTTAAAAATCGAATTTTTTCGATTTTTTTTCCCACAGAGAATTTGAATATCATAAAAAATTTCATATGGAGAAGGAATCGAGGAAATTTTGACAACGATCAACATATGAGGGATCATAGCTCTTTATGCAAATGAAAATTTTTTATTGCATCTAAAAAATTTTTATTAATTATCTCAAAACCTCAAAAAAATCCTCAAAACGAGACGAAAAAAAAAATCTCGAGACCTTAAACGAAGTTGATATGAAGACCTCGGTCAGAGTACAAAGTGTCTCGTTTCAAGGGGGACAGGGTCTCGGTCAGGATACATTATAATGTATGCAATTATTTAGTTCAAGTTATTCGTAGCGTCAATGTATTCGTCCTATGTTCCCGCCAGCTGAATGAACCCAGTGAGTGTTCCGAAGAGTTTTGTACTCTGCTGTTCGACTTTATGTCTATCGGTCACCTTAAAAATTAGGTCAGTCACAAAGAAGGTTATATGGTCACGTTACATTTTTGTAATACGTTACATTTTGGTCACTTTCTTCATCGCTAAGCATCAAGTCATCCTTCCCAGTTTCATCAGCCACAGCAACCCAGTTTCCCGAAGAGTTTCTATCTGGACCGGACATCTATTGCACATCAATTTGTCCTCTGACCGAGATGAAAAAAAAAAAGCTTTTTATTTTCTAGGCTTCTATTTTATAAGTTTTGTTCATTTGGGTGCCGCCGCGTTTTTGATTTTCAGCGTCAAAAAAAAAAAATGATATAATATTTTTTTTTCACGGAAATCTGAGACCCAAAGTTGAAAAGACAGAAATGTTGTGGAATAAATTGGATTTACCCTACTGCCCTCTCATCACAGTTTTTGTTCAAGTGATCAGTTCAAAACAAATTATTGAAGTTAATGGAAATGTCAGCAATGGGATAGGCATCATAAATAATTGGAGAGCGAATACATAATAGAGATTCTATTGCTATTATCTACGTGAGCTCTCAAATATTAGTGAGATGACATAAGATTGCTGGATGAAAAGCTCTTGAGATGATATGACGTTAACATACTCCCGTATTAGATTCCATCGACGTGTAGTTGACGTGAACATTTATTTTGCTCTTCAATTTCGATGCAAATGCCAATTACTTCAATTCATTCCATCCAAATATTGGACAGACTGTAGAATTCAATGAATGCTTGCGGTTTTCAAGTAACATAGTTTGAATATCAATACGACACCTTTCCCGTCAATTATAATGATAGAGAATGACCAAGTAGCAACTGCAATTGAAAAGTAAATGAAAAGTCATCATAACTTATGACCCCCCCCCATCGAAATGAAAAAAAATGATTTCTAAGGTCTCCTAGTGATCTGATCTCACCGAACGTTAGTTTTCAAAAAAATCTCAATGTCAAGTTAGTTTAAATTAATTGAATGAAATGGAGCAATGTTATACTACATTGTGAATGGTGACCTAGAAAGTCACTACGAATTAACCATGAGGCAGTGACGGGCGCACTTAATCCATTCCGCCCGATTAATCGCGCGACGGAATCAATAGCGCAGGTTTTTTGCAAAAGTACTTTTCATTGACATTGGCTTGATGAGCAAAAATATGGCTGCTTTCCAATTCACTGAAGAGAAATTTGACACTTACGTATAGGTAGGTAGGCTACACCTATGCGTGAGTGCTCGTGCCTAATAGACAATAGGTACCTGCCGTGGACGGGAATTTTCAATCCCACATCACACTGAATCTCTAAGGGCCCCTGTGGGAATTCCCACACATCCGAAGAATGCATTATTTTATACAATAACATCAAATATGCTCGTATAGATCCTAGTACACTATACCGTAGTACATGCACATCATATACCCGCATTGAAAGCATGCATGCGAATTTATCGATGAAAATATCAATGTTTGATCTACATTTCATGCGCTCATCTGCACACCATGAATATATAATCCGGAACCCATTGCACTTATATAGCCTATGCACCAAAGATTTGTAGGGCTGCTGATATTTTCGTTATGAGTCTAAAGGTTTGAATCAATTGATGTATCATCATGCTTATCACAAAATTGATGAAAGAAAAAGCAGATGCTTACCGCAATGTTCGATACAGACCAATGAAACAAAATTGAGAAATGCGAATGTTAATAGATGCTTCGAATTCACACTACACATTGCAGTGGGGACTCGCATTTCACAGTTATTTTGATTTTTAAGTTTTATTTCCCAAGGATTGATTCTTCACACTTTTTATGCCTTCTTTGCGACTTCAACCGTGTTCTGATTAAAAGGCTGTATGCCAAGGCATTTACATATTTACATATTACATATTTTTCGTCTGCTCCAATTTTGTCTTCACCTTGACGTCTTATTTGCAATGACTTATTATATCATTATAGGGAGGCAAGCAATAATTTTGATGTTTCAAAATATTCAGTTGCATGATTGAGAATCGCGCGATTTTCGATTAATAGTGGCCTGAGTCACACACTATTCGGAATCGCGCCCTCACTGTCGTGAAGCTGAATGTAACTTTGTCTATACTGCATAATGTATAAGTATAACTTGTTGATGCTGAATATAACATGCCTAAATGAAGCTGTCGCCTATTCGTGACACAGAACTTGTCGCCACTAGCAGCCACGCAATACCCTTAAATTTAGTCAATCAATTTCAACTTTGAGAACACTTAGCCTGTTCAGTCCGGTGACGAGCATTGAGATAATTCACCCAACTGACACGTTTCCCTGATCTCTGCACTCCTCTAGCTGACAGACGTGCACTAATCGTCATGGTGCTATGTTACTGCGAAATCTGGACGGATCGGATAATTAATAATTGATGAGCACTGCTCGTCATTGTCGGTTGCAGTAGTGCTGAAAATGCAACACTGGGGCTTAGCAGGTTAAACAATCAGCGTGTTAAGTTCGAAGTACATATGGGGCGAACCTTTAACCTTAGTTTGCGTTGTTCACTTTCGTGTTGATTCGTTGTGATGTGATCGATCGTGAAAATTCGTGGCGATTTTCGAGGCCACGTATTCACTACAGCGTCGTCCAATCATCAGTGAAGTCGGTAAACAGAGATATCGCATTACAAGCCTGGCCACAAAGGTAAACACTTATTGTATATTCAATGCATGTCATCCTGTAACATGCTTGTAGCCCGGTCAGCCAACTTTGTCGCCCAGCAAACCCCAGAGTCGTGTCACTGGGCGATAAGGTGGAAGCAACAAGTTTTGCATATTCACAATGATATGTTAATTGAACGGATAAATCGATTTAGAAACAATTTCTGATTTGTTTGGCAGTGAAGTCATGAAGTTCTGTGACGCCTGCATAGTCAATCTACATGCATGTGAAATTTAAAAGATTAACTTCCTGGAACGATCGCGGACCGATAAGCATGCACCCCAATACCATGCCCAACTGATCTAAAGTTAACTAAAACTTAAATTTCCTTATTGACTTTGTCATCACTTAAATTCCCATTGCAAATTCATTCTCTAGGTTCATCTGATAATAATATGGTATCAGCAGAAATGTCACTTACGGACCCTTCCATACTTTCTAGTGCTTCCCGTTTCAGTTGCTAGAAAGCGAACTAGAATCTATATCGTTCGGTCCTTCAACAAGCCAATTGACATGCTCTGTTCTCAGTTGATGATGCTGACGAAATTTGGTCATTTTTTTTCGCTTCAAATGTTCAGCACGCACTATATTGCTCGGTTCCTTTGAAGCGTCCTCATGCAACTGTTAGACATCATTGCCTTCACGAGACATTTGCAAACTTAAGAAATTGAGGAAAGAGTTTGAAGGATCCTTTCTGGCCAGCCCCACAGAGGAGAGCCGACACTCTCGAAATCAATGCTCGAATATTAATACAGTGCGTTTCATAAATAGTCAGAAATTATTTAAAACACAAACATTTTATCGTAAACAGTAACTTTTCAACTACTGTTTATGAATAAATTTGTTTCCTATATCACATTAAATATTTTATTTTTATATGTTAAGGGCCTAGTCCTTAAAAGGACTGATGGGTGAGTTCTCTAGTAGAATGATTCGTCTCCTCAAAGTTCTATTAACTTTCGGATGCGATTCGGCATACTGCCGATCAAATTTCTGATCATCTGTTGATCAATCTGATTCCTCTCCTACCTCAATAAAGATTTCAACAGATTCAAATCATTGCCAGGAGAAATTCGTCGACGAACTCGCCGCTTCAAGATAGACCATAACATGATCGATTGGATTCAAGACAAGAGACCTTGTCGGCCAGTCTAAGGTTCGTGTTCCTGCCTGTCTTTTATTTAATTGAGTTGCCCTGGCACGATGGCATGGAGCATTGTCATCCATGGGAACTCAATCAGGCGATGGATCACCTAAACTGAATGCTAAAGGATAAACATACATGTTCTTCGAGCACTCGAACGTAGCGTTTGGAGTTCATGTTTTCCCTCATACCATGCAGTGAACTGCGACCATTACTCTAAATGGCTCCCAGATGAGCAATGACCTGCAATCTTCCTGACTCCTCGATGTAAAAACACGATCTATTCCCCAGACGTTAGCCGAAGGCGTAGCTGCCTCATATCCGATCAAACAACACATGAACACTGATTCCGCCAGTAGTAACGCTTCATTGAACACTGTATTATGGTAAATTTATAACACTAATTTGTGAGTCGTACGTTATTCTACGTTAAAGCACTGCTCGCCCTGAAAGGGCAAATATTTGTCAAATTCATGTTTCTATGTATTCGATGCGTAACTTTTTTCTTTGTGAATCACAAATATAACATTATTATTATTATTATCAGTTTGTGTCTCTCGGACAGATTCAGCTTCGATGGTCTCTTACGACTGGCGTAGTTCAACTCCTTAAGCTGTCTCAAAACAGTTGTCCTGGAAAGATTTGAATCTGCTGAAAGCTCAGATAAAGAGGTAGATGGATCACTGGACCAGACTGGTGATGTAGCCAGAACACCTTCCATCAGGCTGCTGACAGTCTCCTCGGAACCAAGAGTAAGTAGTAGTTTTGGGGACCTTTAACTGTTGCGACACAGTGGCAACTAGCTGGCCATTTCGCATCAAAGCCTCAGCTTGACCCCTGAGATAGCCTTTCTGGTAAGCTTCGTGACATTGCCTGGTAAGCATTGCACAGACACCGACAGACAGCCGCATAGTAAAGAAATCCATCTGTGTGATAAAATGTGTGACTTGTCAGTTATGCCTGCGTGAGAGTGATAAGTCACGCTTTCTGGTTAGCGATGAAAATGAGAATTGAATGCCAAACAAATTGTGAAAGATTGAGACACTATTTAGTCTACTGACTGCTACATTCAGAGTATTGTCACAAAATTTTCACAGGAGAAATTTCAGAACATGAGTTCTAAACATGTAAAGTTTGTTGAATTGGAATCGACTTTATCACGTATTTACGTTTACCCATTTCAATTCTTTATGAAACAATTTGTATATAAAAGAGTGCAACCCGTCCAGCCATCAAACAGTATGAAGCATCCTTAGCACGTAGTAATAACCTCAAGTTCTTTTTCAAATACGTGAGGTCAAATTCACAGTTTTCTTCCTGAAAAGCTGGTCCGATAATATAGGCCCTATCCCATCACCGATGCTGCTTTCTATTACCTTGGAAAAGACGGCCAACATATAGGGAATTCTACCAAAGTGTTTCCACCAAAGAATATTATCCTTTACCTAATTTACCTAATTTGCATGGTAAGAACCCATGCATCTCCATGATTGACTTTTCCCATCTTTCAAAACGTAGGAGTTTTGCGTCTTGTGGTGCAGATGGTCTGTCATACGTCTGTTTTCAGGAAGCTCCTGTTTTACTGATTCCTCTATTATCATACATGTTTTCTTTCTTTCTTGCCCGTGGCTATATCTGCCAAGCATTTGGAAGCATTTCTCTACTTCTTTCTTTATCCGCTTAGCGTCCTTTTCTCCACTTCCGCTGGGTTGGACGATGATTCTTCATGGAATGCCTCCAGGATCGAGGGCGTCCACTTCCTTGATGCCCAATTGCCGACAGTCTGCGAACTCTGTTTCTAACCAGGTCTTCCTTGGGCGGCCTTTTGACGTTGGTCCGCTGATCTTCATCTTCCATGCTTTCTTCACCCAATTCTCCTCTTCTCCGCAGCTGTCATGCCCATGTTTCACTTCCGCAAACCATGCAGACTCTGACGCATGAGTCAGAAATCTTCGATCCTTTATGGAGCAGCATAGGATAGTCGATAGTTCTCGTAATTTCTTCAGGCCCGATTGAATTCGCGCAGTCACAGTTGCCTCCGTTCCACCACCGGAATCCAACATGTCTCCCAAGTAGCAGAAACGGGTAACAGTGTCCAACTCGCCTACCTCCAAACTGATCACTTTCAGTAGGCTTCTGTATCTCACAGCGGGCATATCATCTGAGCATCTCCCACACATAGAGTTCGATGATGCTCTTGTCAGACTGTCATTAATACCACTACAACGTGAGTCCATGATCGATAGCTGGTGCACTGTATTGAATTGCAGCCGACACAACCCAAACAGACACTACGGGTAGGCTATTTACAGGTTATTAGGGTCTTCCTTCACCAACTGCACTTCTCATCATGTCTTGGCCACATTAACTTACAAACCTTTGAATTTCAAACCTTCTAAGCTTTGAATTAACCTTCAAACCTTGCACTCATTTCGCATATCAGCTTTTCTTGCAGCTCTTCCTCACTTTCTGCAGTCAATAACGTCTGCATAGAAAACTTTGAGCCCTCTGAAAAACCCTCACTGGCGGCATTCTGAATGATTCATGACGATCGCAAAGAGCAGTGGAGTAGAAACAGAGCCTTGGCGCAAACCAACCTTTAATTCGAAAAACATGCTGTTTATTTCCTCCAAAGCTCACGGATGTTCTGGCGTCTTCATGCAAATTCATAACTGCATATACACATGTTATTAATTTATAAGAAAGGTGCATAGCCTCCAAACTAATGGAATGCGTAATCAGAGATAGTTTGTGGCAGTTTTGGGATGCGCATTCGCTGACAATTCCCAATTCTGTTTCCGCTCCAATTCAGCTTGCTGTCCCTATAGCCTCTCGGGTACCACACCAAAAATTATTGACCAAACTGCGCGCTCTAGGTATTCTTGGCGATCTTTACGACATTTTAACAGATTTTTTGAGAAATTCATTGTCGTTGCTTAATTCAGCGATCAAATTTATGCATTTTTCCTATCTTCCAGTGAGTGAAATAAAATAAAAAATAAATGAACTTTGTTTACTCGGAGGCACATTAGGCACGGAGCCTTTCTTCCATGTGGCCGAGTTGTCATTTACCACTATCATTCTCTTTCGTGCTGAGTGTTTAGCAAGAATACAGAGTGTACCTATTTTAAAAGTCTTAGGTTTGACCCGACCAAGATTTGAACCAAGGTCTCCCGGACGCAGAGCGAACACTCTACCACAAGGCCACAGCGCCGGTCATGCGAACATGTGAGCGGGTGTCTTTCTCAAATGAACTGCGCTGCCACATACGGATAAATAAAGACCACACAACAAGCTTTGCAGAGTTTATGACGTCAATTAGCTAACATTCCACAACGAGTCGAGCGGAGAACCAGCTTGCTATTATCGGAGTGCTCGCAATAGCCGGGCTGATTTCCTATGCTGTATAAATTTTGTTGGAACTTGCTCGCTGTCGAAATAAGCCGGCTCGACATAAGTCGATTATACGCTTTGTCTACCGTGCAAAATTTGATCGATAGTTATTTGAATCATATAGGCTATGAAAATCTATCGTTCATAAATGTTAGTTCATGAGAAGTTTAATTAAGTCCTTCATTTCAGACGTCGGAATTCACCTCGAGAGTTTTGAAACTTGCAATGATGCATGTACATCTGAAAAAGTGAATTTGAGTTAAACTGTGGATCCCAATACGAACTTCGCAAGCGCGTTATCAAAACCGATGGGATACTATACTATTTCATTTTTAAGAGATCCTCTATTCGCGACATTCTTCGATTGATGATCTCTTATCTTCACTGCTTCATCAAGATCAGAGCTCTGGATTTGTTTGTCATCAAATACACGTCAGTGACTTATTAATTTCTGTTTGCCCACTTAGCCTGAACATGTCCATCCTTCCGTTTGCAACTGTTCCATCAATTGTTCAAAGAAAGCTACGTGTCTCATTTCTCAGCTTTGTGTTATTACCATATCGTGCATGCCTTTCAATGGCTTGCCCATGATCCCGCAAGATGTGTACAAAAAAGCATGACATCTGAAAAGGAGGTCGGGTGTCACTACATGCTACCATTTTATTAATTCTTATCATTCGATCTATGTGGTCTTCATGGCACAGTGGTTATGTGCTTGGCCTAACGATCTTTCCGAGTCCCGAAAGTGTCATTGGAAGTCTGCAGGAAGGGCATCCGGACTAAAAGTACTACAACGCTCCATAAGTCTGACTATGTCAGCACCGTCCAAGCCCCAAGTATGGGGACGGGAACTAGTGACGTAAAAGCTTCATTTTCATTTTTTTCATTCGATCAATATGAATTCAGATACGTGTCAGTCACTAGAATATTAATGGCCTCTGTTATGCTTAGAGAAGCACTGAAGTCGGTTTTCTGTTCTCTTTTAGTCTTTTTGATCTAAGATCGCTTGATTTGGTTTAATCGATAACTCAATTTTTTCGATTGACCATTAAAACCAAATAATTATTGATTTGCAGCTTTATTATATGCATCAGGAGGTGAGGTCACGTCATAGTCATACCACAACAGGATGCAGAATTTCTTCTTCCCTGAAAAAATGAAATACAATATGAAATAATCTAAATATTGATTTCAATGGTTTAAATGCATAGAAGCGTGACATGCACAAATAGTATTACGAAGATTTATCTAAAAGACCGAAAGATTCTCATCCCTGAAATTTTTGCAAGCAGCATCAACCTTTCTCAGTATGATAACAGTAAAGAAACCAATAAACTGCTGCCATATTGTTTAATCCGTTGTCAATAGGAGATACAGCAAGTTGAGCGCCTAAATCTGTAATTGTACTAATATATTCATTTTTCAGGATGGACAGTAGAAGCAGACCAACCAGCCGATTCGAATTTTAAAAAAGCGAATCCTCAACTTAGAAAAGCGAACAAAAAGAGAGCCCATAATTTTTACATCAAGCAATGTAGAATAGCGTTATAACGACACAATAAGCCATCAAACCATGCAATACCAAGAATACTACGAACCTGTGTAAATATTACTTGCTGTTACAAAAAAACTCCTAGGAGGTATTTTTCTTGCTTCTTGTAAACGAATGCACCAGACCATATTTATACATAAATTAGCTTTTGCATTCTATTAATGGTCGATCAGACAGATAATCAGCAATCGATTTAGATTGCTTCAGTTTTAGACAAATAATGTAGATTCCAGGATTGTTTCATAGGATGGTTGAAACATAGTATTGAAAAAATCAACAAAAATACTACTAGAAAATTCAGCAGAATGAGGATGATTTTATAAATTTCTAGTGTGGCTAAGGAAATTTCTCTAACTGCCATGCTTCCAACTACTAAATTATGCTAAAACTTTGACCATCTCTTTTATCTGAATATTTCAAAGCATATTGATATTTTCAAGTATTTATTAGATAAAGGTCTATCAACTGAAGTGATGCGAAGTGGTTCTTATCACAAATAAAGGATCCTTAATTAGGTTTTACAACAATATGGCAATTATTTCATACAGTGATCAAATGTACACCAAAGGTTTCATCTGATAATCACTGCAGTATTCTTCAATCTATAACTCAGAAAGTTTCAGGTGGTTATATAAAAATGGGCCACACATATCCGTCATATCAGCATCAGATTAATGTCTTTATTAGCAGATGGAAAATGATTATTATACACATCAACTTTTTGCCTAGTAACACGTAGGCCCTACTTCACGAAAATCACAGTGAAAGTGACTGTGTAATAAAAAATTCAACGGAAAATATTCCATTGTGTAAATCATCATATAAATTTCTTAGGCCCATTTATCAACATTATGCAATACACCAAACTCATTCGCATAAACTGGACAGTTTGTTTCACTAATCCAACATCAATCTTCTAGGACAACTCGGTAATAGGCCTCCCGTGAGTCTCAGGCAAGCCAGCATGGATTGATGTCTCCAACTCCTTGACTGATAAATACGATGACATTCATTTGTAGTATGTAACCTGCTTGTACTTTCAACATGCATCAATTGAAACTCGTGTGAAAGCTATAGCACCATGGCCTCAAAGTTGCCGTAAAAAAATTGTGCATCCACAGGAGCGCACTACAAGGCTTTGCCTTCAGGAATAGCTACAACATGACTTTTTGGCTAATAAGGTTAGTTTTCCAATTCCTATATAATATAAGTTACTAAATAAGATTATGCAATTTCTAGATCTGAATTCAATTGTCAACACATGGATGATAGCATGACTTAAGTAAATGGCAACATAAAATAAAGTCACATTGTCAACATGTAAAAAAGGTCTGTACTATGAAGCACTTTTTTCTTGCTTTACCCGAAAAAACAAAAAATAAACGAATGCCACTCAATAACAGCGAAAATTCAGGCATGTTTTCGAAAAAGCGAATGTCTGGATGGTCTGTAGAAGTCAGCTTCCAATTAACATATGAATATGATTAACTATTTAATATGAGGAATCATTTATAGAATCTGTTTGATGCTACTATTAAATAAAAAAAGAAGCATTATTTTCGTGTTTCCACACATTGCAACTTATTTTTTATCCCAAGGGAACAAGTTCACTCACCGACACGCAAGAATGTTGAGTTATTCTTCATGATATGATCCCCGTATCGGAAAAGCATTGAGGCTTGAGTCTCCGTCTTTTGATTTACGTGAACAGCATTGCTTTCAATCAAATGGATGGCATCAGCTTCACTACTGGGGATTCCAGTTTTCATCAGAACGTCGAGCAGCGGTAGATCTGGACGAAGTGTGAGATGAATGATGGGCAGACCGAGTCCTCGAAGAGAGTCGTGCTCTAACTTTGAGAGTCGAGCAATCGCATCCACACTTCCTTTCCCAAAAACTAAAGCTGTTGCAACTTCGGCACGTCGTAATCCATCAGCTGCAAGTTAACATGCCGGAATTATAGGAAATTGGACAATTCTATTTTATCTATAACTGATGGTAGCACACATTTTAGCAAGACGAAATATATATCATCAAAAATATGTCATGTACGGGTGCATGCACATTATTCATTGGAAGATAAATCAGCGGATGCATTCATGCAAAACTAGCATGTCAAGATGCATGACGGGAACCAATCAAAATTTGCTTGCCACGACGGGGAAACCTTCATTTTCTAAATCCAGTGGTACACTAGCATAGACAGTCACTAGCGTTTTTAGATTTTTAGTTGGAAAGAGTCAGGAGTATTTTATGATGTTGCCATAATCATTCTTGAATGCTTGTAAAACCTTTTTCGACTGCTATCCGGCAATCATCTTCAGGTACAAAAGAATTTATTGATGTTAGCAAGAGTTTAAATGATCACTTTGAAAATGATATTTACACTATGAAGATATGGTATGATACACAATGTAGATATGAACAGGTTGCACTGGTTTACCTATCTTTAACGGTAACGAAAGGAGAATTGACCTGACATGATTCGTAACCCAGTACAACCTGTTCATATCTAGTCAGTATCATGCCATATCTGCTCATTGTAAGTATCACTTTCAAACTGATCATTTAAACTCCTAATGACATCAATGGATTCTTTTGTACTTGAATACGATTGCCGGATAGCAGTCGAAAAATTTAGTAGAAGCATTCAAGAATAATTATAACAACATCATAAAATGCTCCTGACTCTTTCCAACTGAAAACCTAACAATGACTAGTCAGGGCCTCTTCCATATGGTCAGTAGCGTGATAAAAGCAGTATTTAAAGATCAAAATTAAGATGATTTGCTAATTGCGCATTTCAAATTTACTCCGGGTTTGGATGCATATTAAATATGGAGCTGCGTTGGTGTTGAAACAGGAGCCAGGCCTGTTGTAGATTAAATGGCGGTTATTCATTTCTAACCCTATTTCTTAACAAGGGACGCAACTCAATTTCTGATTATTCTATTCACATTTTCATCCCTTGGCAAAGTCGCAGCATTGATTCTGCATTTAATAGCCAAAAAGAGTGAATGGAACATTTAGCTAATTTTTTAAAAAAGCTTGCAAATATCTAATCAATCCTTGTGTGATTCGACAAGAGTCTGTATCACTACGGAAATGCATGAAATTGAAAGTTCAACATCCACAAATTACACATCTGCAAACCTCAGCTTCATATGATTACAGAAGATTATCACAATAATGATTCCCAAGATCGAGTCAGGAATTCTTGTCGTAGGAAAAATTACATCTTAAGTGTTGATCATTGATTGTCTTAGTCATCAAAATAACAATTTGCCTTAAATCTGCTCATTTATGAAAATTTTCAAATGATAATAGGGTACGTGAGCAATCTTGCAATTGACGTTTGATTGTGACCGTTTGAAGTTAATCTGATTAAAGCATGGATATTCTTAAGAACTCACGAAGCATTTAAAGATGTTAAAAAGGCAATTTTCTACGAACGTATAGTTTTATATTCCCAATATTTCGGCGTAGCCTTTATCAAGGGATACAGAAAAAAGGTTGTCGTGAATGTCATTAAGAAAATTTAAACTAACCTATCTATGGAATACAACCTGGAACCTTAGTAGAACATGGACATTGAGACATGCCAACACAGAATTTTAACAAAAATGTCATGGATTGCTTAAGATATCAAAAGGATAAAAACTAATCTACAAAAAAGGAAAACAAAAAGTTATACAGAATTAATTAGATTAAGTAGCAGTTCGATAGGCCTTTCTTTGATCTCCTTCTTTTCGACCCTCTTTCTTTGAGCCATGTATTTCAGGTTTTGATGTAGTATTGACCATGGGATGGACTTGTGTGTGATTGGGGAGTTGTGTGTCGTAAGATGTTTATAAACCTCAGATTCAGGGCCTTTTAGATGTTCATTTATTTTTGATCTCATTGTTCTCGAGGTTTCCCCAATATATTGTTTGTCACATTCGTTGTTGCTACATTGTATTAGGTACATCTTATGTACCACCATGCAAACCTATTTCGGCATTACAAAAGAAATGTTTGGAAGCTGATGCAGAAGCGGTGTGCAGTCGTTTACATGCAAAAATTTCGGGCTGTGAAAATGGAATTGAAGAATTT
This sequence comes from Prostheceraeus crozeri, assembly GCA_907163375.1. Taxonomy (NCBI): domain Eukaryota; kingdom Metazoa; phylum Platyhelminthes; order Polycladida; family Euryleptidae; genus Prostheceraeus; species Prostheceraeus crozeri. Next base: position 18,594 of record CAJQUW010011331.1, on the reverse strand, counting down.
GAAGGAGGGATGAGACGCTTAATCGCTGAAATGAAAAATTTTGACATGCCAAAAACCTGGAAGAAGGAACAAAGAATTATAAAATCTATCAATTGAAAGGATGTCGTTATCAAGCCAAGTGAAAAAACAAAGAAACTCGTTGCTTTTAATATTGAAGACTATAGTGAAATGAAACGAAACGCTACTAAACGCTGCAAACATTGTAGATTGATTCAACCGCAATCAGCGCAAATCAAGTTCAATAAGGAAATCGCAACGATAAGCAATTATCAACCTAATTCAAGCACAAGAAAGAAGTTGCAAAGCAATCTCAAAAACAGTAAGCCTCTTCCCAGCAACCTGTATTGCCTTCCAAAGGATCACAAACCAGGAGCAATGCCAGGGCGACCAATAATAGCTGTTGTGGATACTCCATTCAACGGCAATAGCTAAATGGTTAGCAGAAATTCTCAGTCCGCTCTTAAACCATATTCCAGCTCATGTGGCATCAACAATTTCTTTTAGGGATAGACTTCTTTCACATAGTATCCCAAATGATATTAACTTCATGTCTTTGGATGTGATCAACCTGTATGGTTCTATATCGATTGAAGACTCAGGCAACGTCAAAGGTGTTATTTCTATCGTATCGAATATTTTGAAATGTACAAGGCAGATACTTGTGTTCCCGGCATGACAGAGGGTGATATGTATGATACGTCTTCTACGCCTATGTCTTTCTTCGGATACTATTATCAATGAAAGAAAATCTCTTCACCAAACATCGGACTTTGCAATGGGAAACAATGCTTCACCAAATTTGACCATCATTTATATGGCTAGTGTGGAACCAGATCTATACAATCATCTCAGTGACAGGTTCATTTTGCATCAGAGATATATAGATACATTTTTCTTATCTATCAAAATATCTCACTAGATAAAATTCAACATATTGCTAACTCCTTGAATCCTTCTATCCAGTTTACGTTAGAATTACCCAATAATAATTGCTTACCATTTTTAGACTTGACTGTTTTCGTCCTGTTAAGAAAACGTTTTCGACTTCTTTATTTTCCAAAATTTGTCATTCAGGACACATTTTACCTTGGTTATCATACATACCAATGTCGATGAAAAGGAATGTGATCACCAACGAATTCAGAAGAGCAATCCGCAACTCATCAAACAAAGAACAACGATCAATTGGAATAACGGCTATAAATCAAAAGTTTGTAAATAATAGATATCCATTGCGAATGATTAATGATTCGTTGACATTTTGTCTCAATAATAAACATCAGAGAAATAAATCTAATGACGACAAGCACAACCGCAAACCATAGTCGTGCCTTTCATAAACAGCAAATTCAAACGCAAGATTAACGAACTCGTCAGAAGAATAGATCTCTCTGATCATGTGCAGCAGTATTCACCAACCCTCCATTGAAGCGTATACTCAAGAAGAAACAAAACAAATGCTGTATGTGAGAATGCGAATAATGCATGCGAGAACTGAATAACTAATGGAGAATGTAACACCGAAGATTGTGTGCACCTACTACAATGTAACAACAACGAATGTGACAAACAATATATTGGGGAAACCTCGAGAACAATGAGATCAAAAATAAATGAACATCTAAAAGGCCCTGAATCTGAGGTTTATAAACATCTTACGACACACAACTCCCCAATCACACACAAGTCCATCCCATGGTCAATACTACATCAAAACCTGAAATACATGGCTCAAAGAAAGAGGGTCGAAAAGAAGGAGATCAAAGAAAGGCCTATCGAACTGCTACTTAATCTAATTAATTCTGTATAACTTTTTGTTTTCCTTTTTTGTAGATTAGTTTTTATCCTTTTGATATCTTAAGCAATCCATGACATTTTTGTTAAAATTCTGTGTTGGCATGTCTCAATGTCCATGTTCTACTAAGGTTCCAGGTTGTATTCCATAGATAGGTTAGTTTAAATTTTCTTAATGACATTCACGACAACCTTTTTTCTGTATCCCTTGATAAAGGCTACGCCGAAATATCGGGAATATAAAACTATACGTTCGTAGAAAATTGCCTTTTTAACATCTTTAAATGAATGAATCCCGACCGATGGCAACGAAAACTCAAATTCAAACTTATGAAGTGCAGTGAATAACATGATACATGATACTCAAATAACTTCCTTTTGATGCAGAATGAATATACTGGTAGCTACTTTTTGAAATCAAATTATGTATCGGAGTTAATGCTGTATTGATATCGTGATGCAAGCAGACTTGATGAATATGCATTGTGAATCATAGTTTTATTGCATAATGGGGCATTTTTTGTTTAAAAAATTGCGCACATATTCCAGTACACCTTAATTGGTAATAACACATCATAAATCTTTAAAAACCGTGTTTTTTTATTGATGTGATTTCATTATCACATGATTAAATGAATGTCTTTTTATTAATAGCTTATATCAATAATCATAATCATATTGTACTCGTATTCACAAAAAAATAATCTCTTACGGCATCAAGAGTACAGAAGCAGTCCTTCTTCTAATCAATCTTAAATCACTGATTGTAATTGAACAAAACGTCCGTAACAAGTCATGTGCTCGTATTTCACAAAAATAAACTCAACAAACTCATACGCTATCAAGAGTAGAAGAGTAGCCCTTTTATCACTAACTGCACGTCAAAGATATGGATTCACAATTGTCATTCGAAGAAAGATATCTTCTTATCGATGACAGAGGATTCCACGTCCTGTTCGTCTTCCTTTCTTTTCAAGACAGTGATTTTAGTCAAAATAAGTTGCCTCTCAGTGTCACACTTTTTACAATCCTCCTGTTTCTTTCGTTGTTCTTCAAGAAATTTTATATCTTTGGCACGAACCCCGAACAGTTCTGAGCATTCGCTTGTCAATCTTCACATTAAGAGGTCCACCACAACTGTGAATGTAACCAGACAGCAATCTTTGAAAAATAACGAAGGGCTCATTCATATTCTAAACAAGTAGATTTTCATTCACGGAAAACCCTGATTCGAACATAGCAGTGCCGTGTGAAAGGATAAGGCAAACTTTAACAATTCGCCACAGATCACGGCATTCATCTTTTCCGTTCAATAGTAGTGAATAAAAATCATCCAGTCGCGTTTCCGGTGTGTAATGGCTCATTTGATTCCTAATCGAAGGTTCATCTATGAATTTATCGAATTGTTCATTTACTTTAACAGCATCACATACAGGTGACAATCGCTCGCAGTCAATGAGTATCTGTAACAATCGTGAGAACGCTTCTTTGAAACTAGTCCTCAAAAGGAAACCAGCTTTGGAGATAATGACCTCATTGCTACAGTCGCGCTATAGTGTAATGGTCACTTTTCCATTATTTTCTGTGCAACTGATGACACAAATACAATGCAAGATTTTCGAAAATCGAGAAGATCTGCTGGGGATACAATGTTCTTTCTCAACGCATTACTGACTACAAATCCAAACTCAAGAGCATGTCCTACATTGTAGTTACTTTTGCCTGACTGTGGGTTAATACTAATTTTCAACAGATCTTTTCTCGATAGCAGCTTTTGCTTCAGTCGTAACAGACGCTTTAATAAAGAAAGATGGAAGTTTCCTATCATCTGTTCACAAGCGTCAACAAGCATCGAAGCCATAGGTTTTGGGGTCTGGACGGTCGTCAAAAATGGTTGTAAAATGGATGCGACATAGCGGAAAAAATGCAATTTTGCTTCAAGCAAAGGAAGGATCTCTTATTGCATGATCGAGAAAGCTATATGACCGAACATCCGGTTTTGGCGTCACGGTGTTCACGTAGACATGTAGTAACCAGGGGCGTCGCTAAGGATATGCTGCGGGGGGGTGTGAATAGATTTTACCTGATTTTTAAGAAAACAAACAAAATACCCGAAATACCAATCTACTTACATTTACCATATAAGTTATAATTGAAATGGTCTTGTAGGTAAATGCTTTAACGATTTATTCGTTATCAGGTTTTACTAACATAAGTAGGCCCTATATCGAGCTAAAGCAGCTGTCCTTGAATATCGGTACTAAGCTAACTTTCAACAGATTATCTAGCCTACTCTTACACAGACATACGTACGCCCTCTCAAGACTGTCTATTGCTTCGAAAGTGCTGAACTGTTCCCAATTACGGTTATTGAAAACTTGGATAGAATAGCGGCCTGACAGATTATATTGTATGAATACATCACATGATGGATTTCAGAGATACATCACCAGCTCTGAAATTCGCCTCTAGAGTAGTAAGCAAAACTCCACCACTGGACCGCGCAAGATGGCCGCCGTCGAAAAAGTCGCTGACGTCCCCCCCCCTCCTGTCCGTCGAGTCGGTCGTGGTGTGCCGCCGTGTTGCTTCGAGTCTGACGTCCCCCCCCTCCTGTCCGGCCGTCGTATAGCGCGCGGTGATGTGCTGTCCAGGTTGGCGTGGTGTGCCGGCCAGGTTGGCGTGGTGTGCCGGCCACGTTGGGAGGGTGGACTGTTGTAGCTCACCTGAAAAAATCCTAAGTGTCAGAGTGGCTTTGTATGGGTAAAATTTTGAAAATTTTCCAAAGTGTGTCATTTCGACCTGGGACCCTCACCCAAGTTTGTTTCATCAAATTTCACGGACCCCCCCCCCCCCGACAGCAATCTTCTAACTTTGGTTCTAGTGGACGGATTTTGTCTTACAGCTACTCGTTTGAAAGAGGAGAAAAAACTGCTCGACGCCATTTTTGCCGCGAGTCAATCGGACCAGCCGTTCAAAAGTTAGAGCTGTTACAAGATTTTAGGTCGGAGCTCACCTGAAAAAATCCTGTGTCAGAGTGGCTTTGTATGGGTAAAATTTTGAAAATTTTCCAAAGTGTGGCATTTCGACCTGGGACCCTCACCAAAGTTTGTTTCATCAAATTTCACGGACCCCCCCCCCCCGACAGCAATCTTCTAACTTTGGTTCTAGTGGACGGATTTTGTCTTACAGCTACTCGTTTGAAAGAGGAGAAAAAACTGCTCGACGCCATTTTTGCCGCGAGTCAATCGGACCAGCCGTTCAAAAGTTAGAGCTGTTACAAGATTTTAGGTCGGAGCTCACCTGAAAAAATCCTAAGTGTCAGAGTGGCTTTGTATGGGTAAAATTTTGAAAATTTTCCAAAGTGTGGCATTTCGACCTGGGACCCTCACCAAAGTTTGTTTCATCAAATTTCACTGACCCCCCGCCCCCCCCCCCCCGACAGCAATCTTCTAACTTTGGTTCTAGTGGACGGATTTTGTCTTACAGCTACTCGTTTGAAAGAGGAGAAAAAACTGCTCGACGCCATTTTTGCCGCGAGTCAATCGGACCAGCCGTTCAAAAGTTAGAGCTGTTACAAGATTTTAGGTCGGAGCTCACCTGAAAAAATCCTAAGTGTCAGAGTGGCTTTGTATGGGTAAAATTTTGAAAATTTTCCAAAGTGTGGCATTTCGACCTGGGACCCTCACCAAAGTTTGTTTCATCAAATTTCACGGACCCCCCCCCCCCACCGACAGCAATCTTCTAACTTTGGTTCTAGTGGACGGATTTTGTCTTACAGCTACTCGTTTGAAAGAGGAGAAAAAACTGCTCGACGCCATTTTTGCCGCGAGTCAATCGGACCAGCCGTTCAAAAGTTAGAGCTGTTACAAGATTTTAGGTCGGAGCTCACCTGAAAAAATCCTAAGTGTCAGAGTGGCTTTGTATGGGTAAAATTTTGAAAATTTTCCAAAGTGTGGCATTTCGACCTGGGACCCTCACCAAAGTTTGTTTCATCAAATTTCACGGACCCCCCCCCCCCCGACAGCAATCTTCTAACTTTGGTTCTAGTGGACGGATTTTGTCTTACAGCTACTCGTTTGAAAGAGGAGAAAAAACTGCTCGACGCCATTTTTGCCGCGAGTCAATCGGACCAGCCGTTCAAAAGTTAGAGCTGTTACAAGATTTTAGGTCGGAGCTCACCTGAAAAAATCCTAAGTGTCAGAGTGGCTTTGTATGGGTAAAATTTTGAAAATTTTCCAAAGTGTGGCATTTCGACCTGGGACCCTCACCAAAGTTTGTTTCATCAAATTTCACGGACCCCCCCCCCCCCCGACAGCAATCTTCTAACTTTGGTTCTAGTGGACGGATTTTGTCTTACAGCTACTCGTTTGAAAGAGGAGAAAAAACTGCTCGACGCCATTTTTGCCGCGAGTCAATCGGACCAGCCGTTCAAAAGTTAGAGCTGTTACAAGATTTTAGGTCGAAGCTCACCTGAAAAAATCCTAAGTGTCAGAGTGGCTTTGTATGGGTAAAATTTTGAAAATTTTCCAAAGTGTGGAATTTCGAACTGGGACCCTCACCAAAACATTTTTCATCAAATTTCTCCGAACGAGGGGGGGAGGGGGGGTCCGTGAAATTTGATGAAAAATGTTTTGGTAAAGGTCCCAGGTCGAAATTCGGAAGTTTTAAATTTTTCAAAATTTTCACCACACTGGAGCTCTCACACTTAGGAATTTTTTCACTTGTGGCATGTTACATGGACATGTGCTGACGGACCAACCTCCCGTGGTCATATGAGAATGGTTCAGGTGTCATATGATAGAGAATGATGAGACGAATCGTTTGCAACAAACCGCATGTCGCTACGATGAATACTTTCGGAGATAGAGCCATTTTATGTTTTCTTCCGAGCATATATAAACCCCCGACAACGTAAGTCTGATCACTTCATCGAAAGACGAGGTAAGCGACGGTCGTCGCTCTGAGCTCCCGATATCGGGTGTTTCAAAGGACTCTATCTTTTGAAGTAGGCAAGCTATCTTCTTACTTCAAAGTTTGTATGATAGAGTTTGATAGTGTCTTTACTACTGATAAAAATTTTTTAAAAGTAGTATGAGTAGTAAAATGCGGAATTTTTTAAAAATTCTTAATTTTCAGTTTTTCAAAGTTTTAACATGTAGACTAAGGTTTTCAAGTATGCTGAGTTCAAATCTGCTATTAGATTTGAAATTTAACTAAGTCTAAGGCAGCTTTGAGGGGTTAGATCCCAGCTACTGATCACTACCTTTGACTCGGCGTTGCTGTTACCACTTCGGGGCAGTGACAATGATGTCTTCAGCTGTAAAGAGCGGGTATCGGGGAAGATCTCTCACTTCCCTAGTGATCAGCACAAGGCCTTCGGGCTGTCGACGGGATCGAGTGCCACTCACTATACTCAAATCTATCATTCCTCACTAAGTGTAATGCTTTAGGAATATGACTGTACTACATGATTCCAAACTTATACAAATTTCATTATCTTACAGTTAACGATAAAATCAGGCATGGCTAATGACAGGAACCGCAAATTCCATATCAAGATGTGCACATGTGGGCGAATTAATCGCAGTGCGGACGCCAAGGCGCATGTAAAGAAGGCGGGCACCGACCACATGATTATCCTGAATAGGGTTGCGTGTGTGAAGTGTAGAGTGCTGAAGGGTGATGAGGATGAGGCGCGTTTCTACAGAGTGCATGCTGACTGTAGTGGAGGTTTGGTGAATGACGTGCGATTCACGCAGTTGATTGTTAAAGAGAGGGAGCGAATGTTGGCGATCGAGCAAGAGGGTAAGGTTGAGAATGTTGTTGAGAATGTTGTTGAGAATGATGAGTTGGCGAGAGCAGTTGCGTCGTTGGAGACTGAGATTGAGCGAAAGAGAGTGCTTGAGAGTGATGATAGGATGATGTGGATTTAGATAGGGAGCGTGTGAGGAAGCGTGTGAGGAAGTTGAGCTCTTCGTCGTCGGAGGTGTCAAACATTGTCATCACCGACCCCCCGAAGAGCTCATCTTCCCCAAAAGTGAAGAGTGGTGGGATTCGTATGCAGTCGGCGGGGTGGTTGAAGGATGAAGAGAAGAGGCATGTATCGCAGCAGATGGCGCATGATTTGTTGGTGAATAAGTATGAGAGTTTGAAGAAGGTGAAGGATGAAGTTGTGAAGGAGTTGGATGAGTTGAAAAAGAAGGAACTGAAGTCGAAGGAGGTAGCGGATGAGAATATTAGAATGAGGCGTAGTGTGACTGATTTGAAGAATAAGACGCGAGAGTTGGAAGAGATGAATGATGACTGTGAGAAGAGGGCGAGTGCTGCGGAGAGAAGAATGAGAGATGCAGAAGCGAAGTTTGAGGAGATGATGAAGGAGATGAGTGTGTTGAGAGCGAGGAATGTTGAGTTGGAGAGGACTGTGGCTCGGCGGGGTGATGAGAGGCAGGCGTATGAGAAGTTGGAGCGCATGAGGGATGAGTGGGAACGTGTGAATGAGGATAGATTGTTTGAGTTTCACATCCCTATTCGGGATAATCATTTGGACGGCGAAGTACTCGTGAATCAAAATTTAGACGAGTCTATAATTTGTTATAACGGCCATCCGACGAAAAAATGCCTACATGCCAGCCTGAGAATGCGCGGCCATCTGTACAAATTCTCGATTCGGAAGCGCACGAGACTGCCAAAGGATGGCTAACTTGGTAAGTGAAAAGTAAATAAGATAGTATATCCTATTCTAATACATATCATTTTCATTGCAGATCTTTGCCCGCCTTCACCACCCCATCACGACACTCCCGAGAACGAACCATCGGCTCTCTTAAGGGCCACCTAGGGGCAAGACATGATAGAACCTCCACGCGGTTTGCCCTGGGCAGTCTTCGGACTGGCGAATACTATCATTAAGTTGAATCTGCTATCAGTCAACTTGAACCTTGCGTCGCGTTAGAAGGGTATATAAACCACTGCCTCTCATTTCATTTCATTTCAATCATGCAGACGCCGAACAGTCAAGTCAGCTCTCCTCGCGGACCGCAGTTAAGGCCGCGAAATTTATTTGAGGAGTTTGTCAGGCTAGAGGAGCAAGACAGAGTTTTTAATAATCTTGCTCGGATTGGCAATCCGATGACAGCAACTGTTGTCAATCCAACGGAATGGCGCTACATTTCACTTTTTAGCCATGTACCAGTTAGTGTGGAAGTCGACACTGCTACCAAAGAGAGAGTCAAAGACTCTCTCAGCAGAATTGGTAGGGTGTAAGATGACGTTACTCCCGAGAACGAACCACCGGCTCTCTTAAGGGCCGCCATGGGGCAAGATTTGATAGAACCTCCTCGCGGTTTGCCCTGGGCAGTCTTCGGACTGGCGAATACTATCATTAAGTTGAATCTGCTATCAGTCAACTTGAACGTTATGCAGTCGATTGCTATCCCTGAAGCATTCTGATTCGCTGTTGAGCAATTCATTGTTGAAAACCCTATATAAGCCAGAAGATTGTAGCGCTTCTCATTCAATTTCAAGTCACGATGGAAGCGACATCTGCCAACAGCATTCCCGTCTTCATCGATGAAGACAACGCCATCCCCGAGTTCGTCATCCTCGACGCGTGGGATGAAGAGGATGAGAAGAAGGGGAAGATCGAGAAGATCGTTTGGACGGATGAGGTATGGACTCCGAATACCACTCGCATCCGAAAGGTGCCAGATGCACCACCACGGCTTAGGCGGCACAGGGTCTATGACAACCTAACCGTCATACCCATTGACTATTCCAGCCAATAGTCAACTTAATTCACACCCGAGAATGAACCATCGGCTCTCTTAAGGGCCACCATGGGGCAAGACATGATAGAACCTCCTCGCGGTTTGCCCTGGGCAGTCTTCGGACTGGCGAATACTATCATTAAGTTGAATCTGCTATCAGTCAACTTGAACGTTGCAAATGAAGTTCGGTGTAATACTTCCTTTAGGCGGGCGTTCCTGTAAAGGGCGGCGGTGAAACCCGTAGCTATGTATACCGCAAGGGACATTCGGCAATGGTCAATCTTGTTTAACCTCTCTGCGTCATGTTTGCAAGTGATTGCCTCTGTCTCAACGTAGTATGCATTCGCGTCAGGGCGACATTTAGCCAACTGTCGAAGGTTGCCTAAAACTTTCCATTGCATACGTTATGAGAACCATGAGTTCTACCTGTCTCTATCAATGAGACGAATTGATGAATGGAATGAAATGGGAGGACACTCACGCGCCACACGCAACATAACACACTTCTCTCTTCCGTAGTCTAACAAGCTCTTTACACATGGATCGCAGTCGATTGCTATCCCTGTATCAGAAGTGTAAGCTATCTTAATTTTATTTGACACTATTTCATCTATCATCATCGCCCATATGAAATGTTTTAAGATTTACAAGTTAGACTAAGCGTGCTACTATTTCCAAATGAAAATGTATACATGGTTAAATCATCCACTTAAGCCCATCCGTAGTCTAACAAGCTCTTTACACATGGATCGCAGTCGATTGCTATCCCTGTATCAGAAGTGTAAGCTATCTTAATTTTATTTGACACTATTTCATCTATCATCATCGCCCATATGAAATGTTATAAGATTTACAAGTTAGACTAAGCGTGCTACTATTTCCAAATGAAAAAGCATACATGGTTAAATCATCCACCGAAGCCCCGTTCAAGTAAGTCAGTATGAAAGCAAAGATAATACGAAATAAAAATTTATTATGGCATGTATTTCAAAAGGTCTTCATCGTCAATATCGTCCCAGAGTCTGGCTTCACATAGATAACAAAAACAGTTCAGTTGCTTTAATCGTTCTTCCACTGCGAGCCTCACTTTGTCAATATACTCCCACTCCGCCATAGTTCGTGGCTGGGAGTTAGGGGTGTACCACTCCCATAATTGGTGGAGGAATTTGCTGCTGGTGATCTGCATCACATCGTCAGTATCGTACTGGAGATACTTCCACCTCACGCCTGTTAAGTCGGGAAACTCCTTCTCACATACACTCTCTTCGTCGTCCGCTGGTAATGACAACTTTCTGATATTGTCCAGTCGGTACACCTTCTCTACCTTCCCCTTCGTTGGGGCGTTTGGTGCAACGAGCGCCTTTGGTGTTGAGGATGGAGAAGAGAATTTTGTGTTTGGTGTTGTCGGAGGGCTTGTCATGTTGACTGTGAATAATAACTTTGAAATGTTTTCTAATTCTTAAGTATCAACAAGCAACCAATCAGAATGAACAGCCAATGAATGATGAATACGAAAGTATATATGTAAAGTGACATTCGTGTCATTTCACTCTGTCTTTGTGACATATAAGTGAAGTGTTCTCTGACGAATTCTATATTTGAGGCGTACAAGTGAACTGCTCTCTCGTGAAGTCTCTATCTTGTTGAAGTATCAACCTTAAACTCGATTTCGTTGAAATGGTAAGTTGAAAATTTCTTCACTCATCTCCCTCAAACGTGTGGCTAATAGCATCTTCCTCAATTTCAGGCATCAACTTCATCACCAACGCCCTCCCTTCTCGAGGAAAGTTTAGAGTTGTTGAGTCAAAGTAGGTTGTAACAATACACTGAGACTTGAACAGAGATGATAGAATGATTTCTCTTTCAGGTGATGTGAGTTCCAGCTCAGGACTCTCGCGACAAGGCGACGAGTGGGAATGTGCCGACTGCGGACATATGTTTACAAGGAAGCACAGTCTCCTTCGACACATCAAACAACGTGTGTGTCAACGCAAAGCAGCGTCAATCTCCGGAGGTGAAGTTGATTCTATCGATGACATCTCCTTTCCTTGCGATTTGTGCCCTTTTTCTTTTGATAGTCACTTTCAGCGATCTTCGCACAGACTTCAACACACGCATGCAAATGATCACTACACCAACGGTACCTCTACCATCTCCCTCATTAATGTTTCACACAATAATTTAGTACGCGACTACTGCATGGAGTCCAATAATCAAATAGTAGATTTTCCTGAGTGGCTCCTTCAAAATTCTAACATTATCGAAGCGCTCTTCAACAATTTAGACAATTTTAGAATGAAGGCGCTCATCTACCTTAAACTAAAATATATTAAGATAGATTTTCAAACGGGTCAAGTGACGGAGAGAATACAGTTTCATGTTCCTTCCTCTTCCGCAACCGAAGTTGTAGACTGCGAGTCTTGGCTGAATTTTCACATTCAATGTTTAAAATCAAATGTAGATAAATTCAATCAACGCGACAGCGCTCTCATTTTTGATGGTGTGGACTCAGCCATATTCAAAATTTCCCTATTAGAAAGTCATGCAGCTCGAGGCACATTTAAACTACCAAAAACGTTGTATAATAAGAAAGCTGTCATCAATATCGATTGTAAATCACAGTGTTTGAAATATGCAGTCCTATCCATCCTTCACTATAATGATATCAACGCGCACCGAGATCACACCTATAGCTATAGACAGTGGGAGGATGAACTAGACTTTGAAGGTTGTGATAGTAACAACATGAAAATCAAAGATGTAGAAACGTTCGAAAAACATAATAAGATTAAAATTGTCGTTCACGTGTGGGAGAAGGGGTTGAAGGGTGCCCGCTATAATTCACGTTCAACTTGTTATGAACGTGTAGTCAACCTCTTATTAGTAAAACAAGATGATAGCGAGGAATGGCACTACTGTGGTATACCCAAAATCTCTCGCTTGTACACTCACTTGGGGCAGTCTAAAAGAGGTGAACATTTTGTATGCGACCGCTGCATCCGCTCCTTTTGGAGTAAAGATAAATTTGAAACTCACTATGAATGGTGCAAGCGAGGTAAATTACAAATGGAACGCATGCCCAAAGATAAAATATTTTCACATAGGGATAATGGTGACGAATTAAGTCCCCTGCGTGTCATTTACGCAGACATAGAATGCTACATTGATGATATCATCCACAAGCCAGCAGCCATATCCTGCTATGAAGTATGGCATGATCACTTTAGGAATAGACAAAACAAAATGCATACTTGGCAAGGTGAAGATTGCATTTCAAAATTTCTAGAATTTCTCGATAAAGCTGCTAAATTTCAACAATCATATGATTCCCAATTGCAGCGTAAGTCACTACATATGTCAGATGAAGACAAACAAAAATTTGAAAGTTGCTTATCCTGTCCTAAATGTCATAAAACGTTTGATGACGACAAAATTAAGAAAGTGCGTGATCATGATCACATCACTGGTAAATTTAGAAACGCACTCTGCTCCAAATGTAACTTTTCACTTAGGTTGAGACGTCGTGCACTACCCGTCATTTCTCATAACTTTAAGGGCTATGACAGTCATATGCTCATAAAAGGAGGGTTGAGCCAGATGAAATCGTGGCAGTTTAATGTAATAGCGCAAACGAGAGAAAAATTCATGGCAATGACAGCAAAAGTACCAGTAGATAAAACTAAAGAAAATAAGACAGTCTTCTTCGAAATAAAATTTTTAGATTCATTCCAATTCATGTCAGCGTCACTAGCTTCTCTCGTTCGTAATCTCAAGTTTCTTCCCCATAGTCAAACTTTGAAGAAACACTATCCAAACTTAACGGATGAAATAATCACTCGCAAAGGAGTCTTTCCTTATGCGTATTTTAGCTCAATGTCTAAACTAAATGAAACAACCCTTCCTTCCATTGACAAATTCAAAAACGATTTGACGGGTCAAGATTGTCCAGTAGAAGATTATGAACATGCTCAAGAGGCATGGTTAAAATTTGATTGTAAAACGTTTGGCGATTATATGATCGCTTACTTAGAATTAGATGTCTTTTTGCTGGCTGATGTCTTTCAGGAATTTCGACGAGTGGCATTAGAAGAAGACAAATTAGATCCTGTCCACTTTGTCAGTCTACCAGCCATGTCCTTTAAATCAGCCTTTAAAATGACTGGTGAGACCATTCATCTCTTACAAGACCCGGAGATGTATAATATATTTGAGCGCGGAATACGCGGTGGTCTCACATTTGTAAATAAACATCATATAAAATCTGAAACAGTAGGTGATGATCATATCCACCTAAAGTACTATGACCAAAATAATTTATATGGCAGTTCACTGTCTAAACCACTACCTCATTCCGAGTTTAGTTGGTTAAATCAAGATGAGCTTGAGTATTACTCCAACCCTTCAAACATACTGATGATTCCAGATGAAGGTGATTGGGGATATTATTTTGAAGTGGATTTGATTTATCCAAAAAGCATTAAAAATAAAACTGCTGATTTCCCACTCGCACCTGAATCTGGTGAAGTGACTGAAGATATGTTTTCACCATTCATGTCACAATTTCATAATAACTTAACAGAGTGTGGACAGCCAAGGTACAAACCATGCCGCAAACTTTTACTCACCCAATATGATAAGAAAAATTATCTCGTACACTTCTGCATACTAAAATTCTATTTAGAAATGGGCATGCTTCTAAAGTCAGTTCACCGCATTATCAAATTTAGACAGAAAGCCTTCCTCAAACCCTACATAGATAGTAACAGTCAAAAACGTGCACTCGCCCAAAATAATTTTGAAAAGGATTTTTATAAATATAAGAATAACAGTCTTTTCGGAAAGACCATGGAGGATGTTCGAAAACGTATGAACTACAAACTAGTCGTTGATGAACAAAAGTATCACAAATTGACCTCATCACCTCTTTTCATTGATAGAGACATCATCGATGAGGATCTTGTAGGTGTTAAAATGATAAAATCAGAAGTTGAGTTGTGCAAACCCATCTATATTGGGCAAGCCGTTTTAGATTATTCCAAGCTTGAAATGTATCAACTCTTCCACAAAATATTAAAACCATGCCCTCTCGTAAAAGAGGTTCGCTTGCTGGGTGGTGATACAGATAGTTTCTTTTTAGGAATTACCACTCAAAAAGATTTAAATTTTAATGAAGTAGGCAAGTCATTAGAAAAATATTTCGACACATCCTACATCCCTATCTACAATCCCACTCATCCACTCTATTCCATACAGAATAAAGCCAAACTTGGTTGTTTTAAGGATGAAACAGCAGGAAAGGAAATAGATGAAATGATTCTCCTCCGTCCTAAAATGTATTCCATGAAATTAAAAGAATGTGCAGATAGTATTAAGCGTGCTAAAGGTATATCAAAATCCATTGTTCACAAAATGAAACATCGGTCCTATAAGAAGGCCTATAAAAATAAAACTATATCGTTTGTCAATATGACAATCTTAAAATCTCAAGTTCATACTGTGAAAACGTACACGTTCAAGAAACGAGCACTTTCAGCATGGGAGGATAAGAGGTGTTGGATAGGACATAACACATCTCTTCCACATGGACATCCTGACACAAACATACCTCCACCCAAAAGAATAAAACTCACGCTACCACATTCAGGAGATGTATTGACATAATCAACTTTAACTCAGTATTTTGATGTTGCTTTTTGTAGATATACATGGTTGTTTTATGTATCGCATGAGATCGTTTCTTCCTTGTGAATATATGCCTACAGTCAGCCCATTCCCCCTTTATCTGTGAAAAGACTTTTTCATACACATATTTTTATTTCAATAAACATATCACAATGACTTCACTTTGTTTTCCGAAACACTTAAGTTACGAGGGATTTAGTATCTTTCACATGGATGCACTCTTGTAAACCATTGGTAATTTTGATAGCAATAGAGGGTATAGTTTGTTTGACGACGGGATGATAGAAAATAGATTCAAACATCTTCTCGACTATTCCATATGAAGCGTCTTTATCATGAATGAAATCGCGTAAAATGTATTCTTTTTCCTCACCAACAGAAATAAGTAGAATCAAATCACTTTGAATGTAAAGGTGCTGTTCATGTTTATCAAGTGTCATTGGTGTTTCTATACCAATCGTATGCGCAGCAGTAAACATAGTTTGTAGCATTGAAAAACCAGAGTTTTTTCAAATTTTTACTCAATTGACATTGAATGTCATCGCCCAGTTTCAGAATAACCCGTTGATTTTCGAGTGAAAACGAAATGTGGTGTGTCTTTACATCATATTTACTTTTCATCACATGCTTCAACTTCTGTTGTATATAAGGATTTACTACATGAATGAAGCTTTCAACTGTATGATATAGACGCGGCATTATATTGATAGCAACTTTAGATTCTTCATAAGACTGGTAAATTTTCTTGATGCGATCACCATAGATGTCCACCCACCATTCATCATTAACTGAATCAGCTTTAGTGTGATATTCATGAGAAGCATACACCACACCGCTACAGTGACTACTCATCGCCGTAAAAGCTACCCTCAATTTCTTCATTATCGTAATCTTTCAACTTGTAGGTGGTCGGAGAGTCTTTTTGATTAATCCTTGATACTGTAAATACCTCCTCTGTCCAATTCGGAAGGTACCCTTTAGCAAAAACACTTTTCACTTTTGAGATACGAACTTTATCACCAATTTTCACATCACTTTTCACATGAGTGCGTTTACGTTGGAATGATTCGCGCACTTTATCTACATTGTCAGCATTTACATCTACTGGTCTGAGTCCAATAGAACGATGGATAGAGTGATTGTAGGCATGGAGTGTATCTTGTAGAACCTTTGTCCAATTTTGCGTCAAGTTGGCAGTAAAATGTCGCCACAAGCGATTTTTTAATGTGCGATTAAAACGTTCAACGAGTGCAGCTTTATAAGCACTCTTTACACTAAACAACTCAATGTCATGCCTCTCAAATAATCTTCTCACATGCTGATTTTCAAACTCTTTTCCTTGATCACTCTGAATTCTTTTTGGAATGCGACCTTCTCGAAAAATTGTTTGGAATGCTTTTGCTACTCCTTTCCCTTCTTTAGTTTTTAAAGGTTGAGCCCACGCATAACGCGAGAAAATATCAATGACGGTTAAAATAAAATTATTGTCCGAGTTATGTTTTGAAATGGAGGCGACATCACACAAATCTGCTTGCCACTGTTCATCGATGTCATGAACAATATAATGGCGGGTGCGGTACTTCTTTTTCGCTTGTTTGTGGAGTGTATAGGTAGCCTGACCCTTTAATCATCGTTTCACTTGTGATTGTGGAAGACCACTCGCTTTTGATAATTTCTTGATAGATGCAAATCCTGCCGGATGTTTTACATCATAATAGATTGACTTCAAACGTTCAGTCGATGACGACTGACTCTTTTTTCTCCTTCTCATCTTTTTGTTTTCTTGCAATTCTACATTTACAACAACTGCAGCATTTAGCTTTAGCGGTTTTGCGATCGTGTTCACATTGCTTAGGGGTTTCATTGTGAGAGCTGGCACAGCAAGTGCAAGTGACAACGACATTCACCTCTGGCGGCTCATTACATGGCAAGCAACACATCTGCTTCATATTAATAGTCTGAGAACATGTATTTCCTGGGAGGAGCTGTCTTACGTTTTCCTTTTACTAGTTTTAGTGGTGATGTAGATCTACGTCGAGTTCTTCCTCTTGTTTGCTTAGTGAGTGTGGGAGGGGATGTAGCAGGTGACGTCTTAAACCAATTTGTTGGCATTTTCATCGTCTGAAGCATTGGAGCAGTAGCCACTGTTGAATCAAGTTCTTTCAATGTCTCATTATTCAAAGCAAATTTTGGTACATTATGCTTTTTCAATAGTTTAAGAAAGTATGACCAACCAGGTGGAACATAGCCCTGACGGCGCTTTCTACGTGTCGCATACTGAATCAAGTCTTCATAACGTGAAGCATCAATCACTTTATTTTCATCTGTAATGATTTCTCCTCTATCATTTACATTGAGATGGGGTTCAATACTGTTGAAAAGAGATATGGCATGTGCGCGAGATGCTAAAGGTGTAGCAGTCGATACAGAGTCACGCATCTTATTCTTCAAGTTTTTCAATTGCTCAACAGTTTCCGATTGTAATAATACAGCACGATGTGGATCTTTGATGTGAACATTTTGCTGATAATCTATTTCTTTCCTATACATTTGATTTGCAAGAGGTTGCTTTACTTGCTGCATGGCAGTCAATTGTACATATTCATCCTGAGGAATAACAATCATGCGAGAATTAGAACTCCTAGTTTGTAGATAATCATGGGAGTTTTCAAAATATCACTTCGAAATCTAAATTCTTCCGGACACTCTTGCGTAAAGTCAATGAATAAGTAACCGTATGGTTTTTCAGTAGCTGCTTGAAAAATTTCAATTAAGGCTTTTGATCCTCTGGGTGCAACTTCTCGCGCTAAAATTTCAAATTGACTTTTATCTCGCGGATTCTTGAAAATAGCATAATAGTGTGTATTCAGGTTTCGTGTACGAGCTTCTTTTCCATCAGGAAACAAATTTTGTGTAATATAGATGATAAAACACCTTTTATGATGTGCTGCGCGAGTGAACATATCTGTAACATCTTTTGAATTCTTACTTTCTTTTAATAAATCATCCAATACAACAACATCATTAGACTGAAGTTTATCCACTGCAATAATTCCTTCATGTCGAATAAAGTTGCGACTTTGCAATTCCTGAAACAGCGACGGTTGATAAATACCATAACACCAAATCACTCGATTGATAGGTTCCTTAAACAACTCCCTCTTTTATCCAATAAATTGAGCGTGAAAACAGTTTAACCTGCATGAGATGGACCTGATACAGTCAGAACTTTATCACATTGAAGTTTGAAATCCATTTTATTACTTTGAGATTCAACATTTGCATAATTAACGCTTAGAGCCAAAGATATTACCCAATAGGTTACCCAACGACAGGAGCTATCATTGGAAG
This sequence comes from Prostheceraeus crozeri, assembly GCA_907163375.1. NCBI lineage: Eukaryota > Metazoa > Platyhelminthes > Polycladida > Euryleptidae > Prostheceraeus > Prostheceraeus crozeri. Next base: position 1 of record CAJQUW010011331.1, on the reverse strand, counting down.
T
>CAJQUW010011330.1:0-11147 GCA_907163375.1 Prostheceraeus crozeri | reverse complement strand
AGGAACGGTTGGAGCCAGGGAACAAAAAAAAAACCAAGGTGTTTTTTTCAAAAACAATCGGGTTCCACAGTTTTTTCTTTAAAAAAAAGAGACACGATGCATTTTTCGTGGCACCTCCGGCGCACATGTTCACCCTCGCCGAATAATGAAGACAGTTGCAGTTTGGTGACAGACGCTCCAGCAAACGATGACATCATAGCGCGGATGATGTGTGACTACAGTGCTAAAATAAATATTGTAGTCACACATCATCCGCGCTATGATGTCATCGTCTGAGCGTCTGTCACCAACTGCAATGTCTTCATTATTCGCGTGAACATGTGCGCCGGAGGTGCACGAAATGCATCGTGTCTCTTTTTTTAAAGAAAAAACGTGAACCGAACACCTTGGTTTTTTCCCTGGCTCCAACCGATTTCGAAATATAATGCAGGGACTATTCAAGCAGTTGCAACCAGAGTCATGCAGCCGCCTTTTCTACATTAATTTCGCTCATTGATGGCTCACTGACCGCAGAGACAATGCCAAGCCCCCATCATGAGATAGATTTGAAATAAAGATTGAAAAAATTTTTAAATAAGATTGAAATAAATTACCGGTAAATTACCCATACGTAATTGATTATTTAATGGGGTTTCATCATTATATTTTGCAAAGACAAAATTTCTATTGCACTCACAAATTACAACTGGCCTTTAATTTGCACATCGATAATTTGAGAACAGCCTACGGTTGAACCATGTGAAGCTTCTTTTATATTCGCATTAGGTAGGCCTAGTCAGAGCCTTGAATTGAAGGCCATAGGCTAATTCAATTTATTAAACGCTATAGGCCTATCGATTGACGCGTGCGCGTAAATGCAATGGGTTGGCCCCATATAAATTTGACATACCGTTTCTTAATTGACTCGGGAAATGAATGTGGAAGCTAGAGGCGCACAGCTATTTTCATGATTCAAGGATCGATCGAATTCAACGCTGCTATAGCCTAGTTTAAACTTAGGCGCGTGTGTTTATAGCCTATGTGTCGAAAAACTATTTTGAGTGTCTTATTAAATCATAGCTTATGTACCTAGCCCTTAAGTGCATTTAACCAGGGATGTCTATGATGTAAATTAGCCTAAGCTGGACATTTGGCCCACAGTAAGGCTCACATAACAACCTTTTTGTAAAATTGTCATCAATACCGTATTTCCACCTATAAACGCCGTGGCGTTTATTTGCAATCGCCTCAATAGAGGAGGTTATCAAAATGTACGTTTTTCCAATCATGAGATTTCTCCAAATTGAATAAGCAACAATTAAAGGCATGTGACCTTTACGAAAAGTATCGATAAAAGGTGAAAACTTATTTAGCATGCTTCTTACTACATTATCGACTTATCCATTGCCGACATGATGTGGTGGCTTCGACGTCGATTGAACATGTTGTCATACTGAACTTGAGCGTGATGACTTACTGCTCGACGGTACGAGTACAGCAAGAGCCTGAGACAGGAGCTACCATCAATAGTAGTATGCAACTTGTAGGCTAGGTTATTTTTAGCAATGGTGTTGCATCATCTTTTCCAATAAGAATCGTCCCCATGCAAGGCATGATATGAAAATCAGATGAAAAGTGTGACGTGACTTCTTTGATCACAATATATGTAGACTGCACTAGCTACCGTGCCATATCATTCCAGTGACGTTTGATGACTACTGCATTACCTTGTTTTTTTTAGCTCAATAGATGATGTGCATTATAGATGTATAAACTATATCTAGTAATTCATTTCTAACTTTCTTGATATCAGAGGTTGATGAAAAAGTTGACATCTCAGATGCGGCGATTATCAGAGGACGACTTTCATTAGGAGTTGTTGTGTATTGGAGGAGATACGGTATAGTTGGCCTATAGGCCTAGACTCAGATGATTGCAACCATAGAGTAGTTATATTAGGTAGAGTGGCAACTCCTCATCTATTAAAACCCCAATGTGTATACACTTTCGATTTTATTAAATGAACTCGAGGGGAATACAATCGGAATTGTATCCAAATGTGAGATGTGCAAATTTTTGCAGTTTTGCACAAATGACAACGGAATTGAGTGATCATGATTGTAATGCAGAAGGAATGATGGTATTTCACAGATTCTCATGACTGCCTTGGAGATTTAATGTTTGTTAAATTAGCAATTCGATGGGTTCCTATTTCTTTCATCGTCAACCTCACGAGTATTTTCTTAAGCGTGATCATATCACAGGCAACCTGCAACTGGCAGAAAATCACATGATCAAAGACAATTATTTCATTTAACTTTGAAAGATGAAAATGTTTCCACATCACTATTCAGATTCTAGAAATAAAACATGAATTTAGTAATCGAATCATAAAATCATGCTGGTGAAAATTGAATTAAAAACTTGAAATTTCAGCCAAGAAAGCACGAATAATATCGCGACTTTTTCATGAAGACTTTCATTATAATACAATTGATGAAATTCCCATGATAATCAGCTTGATTTCCGCTTAGTTGGGATGCTCATTATCATATATTCATTCCTTTTGATATCAAACTTGTTTCATACTACTTATTTAGGCGAGTCATCTCGGTAGTATATAAATTGGCAAATTTTGACTTTTGTCAAAAGTGCTCAAATAATTTTTTGGACACATTTTTAATGTCACATATTGATAAAAACTAAGAACTATGAAAAATTATGGAAAAATTACATATACATATCCAATCATACAAAAACGCATAAGCGATAACGAAGAATAAACAAAGAAGCGAGAGTCGCTCTTTTTATATTTTTTACAGTTTTCTTAAAAATATTTTGAAATCAGAAATACTTGGCAAGATTTTTTTAAAAATTATTTTGCTCGAACTTCGGATTAAGTAGTCATTCCTCTTAATAGGCATCATAATATTATGAGCAATAACTAAACTGCGATGAATTAGACAAATTCATTCAGTCGACCTACTATGCAGGCGTAGGACCATATTTCTAAACTTGAGAAGATATGCAAGTTCTGTTTAGCTACGAAAATTGAAATATGATTTCACAAAGGATCGTTTCACATATACCAGAAAATGCTCAATTAGGTTCGTTGAAAAATGTTTACTTCAACACAACTTTTTCATTCCTTGACAGATGTAGATGAGCAACTTCTGAGTATTGATCGATCACTGATTTTATCTAATGGCAAGTAGCGACACGTAAAAATGGTCTGTTTCATTATTTGTTTCGGGAGACACAATATTTAATTGAGGAAAAATGAACAAAATACATTTCTTGAACCAATATTGTCTCCCTTGTGTCTAAATTTGCTACGTATAGCTTGTATAATCCTTCTTACATTGACAACTAATTTGGATTGTATTTATAGAAGGTTATGAAGATTTGCAGTGTGTAATTCATGAAATATTAAATTTCGCGTGTTGAAACATGAAATTGCATAATTTAGAAACGCAGTTTCATTCGAAATCTTAACGAAAAGATTTTTTAGCAAACTGAGTTTGATTAGATGCTAAATTATCATATCATCGGTAATTAGCAATCGAATATCTTAAGACTTTTTCATACAAGCAACCCAGTTAGATAATTGCTCATATAGGCTGCTATTCTGTAGTATTTCTACTTCTTTATCATCAATATCTTACCATTCAAATCATGAATTAAATTAAAGACAATCGAGATCAAAACATGTGGCCGAATTAGGCTGCTATATGATACAGCATGTGACTTTTACCTGAAGCAATATTTATTTGCCGTCAAACTTTTGATTATCGTGCAATGAGCACCAAGGCAACACAGGAAATACATTCAGGAGGGAACAATTAGAAGTTACAATAAAACATAAAAAGCTTTCGTTTAAACTGTTTCACCGTTTCACTGTTCACAATATCGTCGGGGAGGCGGTTCCAGTCATCTATGATGCGGTGGGAAAAGGAGGATAGGCGACAATTCAGATTTGTTGGGTGGCGGAAAATTTTGTAGTTATGTCCACGGGTTCGGGAAACACTGAAGGTGAAGACGGAATTAGGATCACTTGGAGTAAGGTGGTTACATATTTTGAACACGGTTGTAAGGTCCATAATCCGACGACGACAATGTAGTGTTGGGAGTTTCCGAGCTCTCAGTCTTTCTTCGTAGGGTAACGAGGATAGACCACGGATGCTTTTGGTGAATCGACGTTGTACACGTTCGATAGCCAGAATGTCTTTGTTCAGGGATGGATTCCAGACTGGGAGGGCATATTCGAGGTGAGGGCGGACCAGTGTCTTGAAGAGACGAATAAGCAGATCGGCGTCCCGAGAGACGAATGTCCTGAGGATGGCAGATACAATGCGATTCGCTTTCTGAACACAGGTCAGAATGTGCCGAGTGAATTTTAGGTCTTTTGGGGATTGAGCGATAGCTGCCATTTCTTCGACCAGGTGGTTACAGCGTTGAGGTCAGCTTGCAAAAGTTCATTGGCTTTCAGGGCATCAGTGCGCTTGATTTCGGAGTACAATTTTACATCATCAGCATATTTCAATAAAGAAGAGTTTGTCAAGGTGTCATCAATGTCATTAATAAAGGCGACAAACAGATCTGGGCCTAAAACGGATCCCTGGGGGACACCAGAAATCATGCTGTAGGGGGAAGAATGCACACCATCCACGACAACACTCTCAGTTCTATCCTCAAGAAAAGCTTTCAGAAAAAATAGAAGTCTCCCTCCAATGCCCAAGGAAGTCAATTTCGAGAGGAGACGAAAGTGAGGAACTGAATTGAGCGCTTTTTCAAAATCGAGATAGATGACGTCAGCCCACTGACCGCAATCCACAACAGATGTTAAATCTTCGAGGAATTCTAAGAGCTGGTGGGTACTAGACGAATTGGATCGAAAACCAAATCGAGAGCGCTTGATTATGTCAAATTGGCTCCAGAACTGCCACAGGTGATCGCGAACAATCGACTCCATCAATTTGGAGGCAGTACAAGTCAGGCTGACCGGACGGTAATTCTCTGCCTTCTTGCGACAACCTTTCTTTTGTATAGGAGTAACCATAGCGTGCTTCCAGACTAGCGGGATATTCCCCAGCTCAAAAAATATCTGGAAAAGGCGAGCAAGAAGTGGAAGCAGAACAAAAGCACCTTGTTTGTAGCAGATATATTGAATGCCATCAGGGCCAGGGGAGGAGTAATTCTTCTTATGTGATAGGTGGAAGCGAATTCTATCAGGTGTGAAGACCACATCAGCGAGGCAATGATCAGTTTGTGTATGAACAGCAGGTATGGGAAGAGACTCAGAGGTGAAAGCAGATTTGTAGGAATAACCAAGAATAGTAGCTGAGTGTAGGGGATCATACACTGCTCGGTCAGTCGACGGCCGGGTCGACAAGCGGACCAACTGTGGATCGAACCTTTTGTTTAGATTTTACATAGTTCCAGAATCGCTTAGGATTGTCACTGTTAGCCAAAGATGATTCAAAATTGTAAATAGATCTGCGGATTGCTTGTTTCAAGAGGTTAGATGTATGATTGCGCAAACGTCTACCTCTTCAGATCTGATGTCAAGGAAGATACGTTCCGCCCTTCTGCGCTGTAGTTTTAAAGAACGAATTTCTGGAGAATCCTAAGGAGGTCTTACTTCGAAGATAATTCATGGTCGGAACTGCTGACGATAAAGGACCGTGAATAGTGGATTGAAAAGAAGCCCATATCTCATTCACATCTTTGTGCTGGAAGCAACTTTCCCAGTTATTGGAAGCGAGAATGGAACGGTACAAGTCCCAATCAGCCTGCTTAAAATTATATCGAGGAGTCGATTTGGAAGAAATTGGTTCTCTTTCAGCAGAAAAGCCAGTTCAGCCAAGACCATAAGCTTATTGTGATCGGAAGAGGCCAGAGGTTCAATTACATCAACGCGGGTAACAAGATCAGGAGTGGAGCAAAATAATAAATCCAATATATGCTCTTCGCGTGTAGGCTCAAAGACAGTTTGGTATAACCCTGGCTCAACAGTGCAGACAAGAAAATCTTCACAGTCTTTGTTGGAAGAAAGTGTCTCCCAGTCAATGTGGGGGAAATTAAAATCGCCACTTATTAGCTTAAACTGATGGGGAAGGGAGGAGGCTTCATGGAAGAGCTCGAATAGGACACTGACATTAGCTACTGATGAATTAGGAGGACGATAAACCACACCTACAAGAATGGAAGATTTATTCTGAAGATAAACTTCAGCCCAAACACAATCACTGAAGTTCGAGCTGTTAGCGACATCCAAAGCACAAGACTGAAGTGAGTCCTTAATGTAAAGGCAAACAGCACCACCACCGCGACTACCACTGCGACGATCAGATCTGAATAATTTAAAGCCTGAAATTTGAAATAAAGCATCATTAAAATTTCTATTTGCCCAAGTTTCAGTGACAGAGATAATATCTGGTTGGAGGTCAGAGATCTAGGAATGAAAAATGTGAAGCTTGTTGACAATGCTGCGAGCATTCAAGTTACGAAACTTAAGTGCAGGTTAGGGCTCTTCAGTTTTTTGAATAAGTACGATCAAACCAAGAGGAGTAGTGATCCCATTCCAACTTCAAGGCCAAAATGTGAAATGATGAGTCATCATGCTGACTCAGCCCCCCCCCTCTGGAGAGAGGAAGGACATGGCCAAGGATGTGCTGGGAGGGCTCGGACCGAGATGAGGAAACCGTCCCCCCCCTCCTGTGAGGCTTTGGTGTTTCTGGTGTAACGTCTTCGGTGAGAAAATTCCCGGTGAAAAAAAACTGTCGGGATCTGTCGGTAAATTGTCGGGAAGCCGGCTTCCCGACAATTTACCGACAATTGACCGACAGATCCCGACAGTTTTTTTTCACCGGGAAGTGGACGTTTTGGACGTTTTGGGATGAGAAAGGCCCTGTTTCGGCATGAAGGAGAGTTCGGATGGATAAACGGAGGTCAGATTCGGACTCTACGTGAAATTTTGGGTTTGGGAGGTGATTTCCAGCGGAATCGGAGAGAAAAAGATCTGACCCCCCTCCTCCAGTCAGAACTTTGGTTCTAGAGATGGTAGAAAGTCGTGCGATAGCTCATGTGAAAGCTAAGAGTGAGAAAAATGCAGTGGAAAGCATCATATGTCCAAGTTTTCCTTGGTTTAGAGAGGAGAGTGACTTTAAGATTTTAGGAATATCCGAAAATCGACAGAGTTAGAATGGGCAGGTGTTGGACGTTTTTGGAAGATGAGAAAGGGTTCCTATAATCGGCCAGAAGGAGAGTTCGGATGGATAAACGGAGGTACAGATTCGGAGCTCTACCGTGAAATTTTTGGGTTTGGGAGGTGATTCCAGCGGAATCGGAGAGAAAAGATCTGGACCCCCTCCTCCAGTCAGAACTTTGGTTTCTAGTGATGGTAGAAAGTCGTGCGGATAGCTCTGTGAAAGCTAAGAGTGAGAAAAATGCCAGTGGAAAGCAATCATATGTCCAAGTTTTCCTTGGTTTAAAGAGGAGAAGTGACTTTAAGATTTTAGGAATATCCGAAAATCGACAAGTTAGAATGGGCAGGTGTTGGACGTTTTTGGGAATGAGAAAGGTCCTACAAGATCGGCCAGAGGAGAGTTCGGATGGATAAAAACGGGAGGGCAGATTCGGACTCTACGTGAAATTTTGGGTTAGGTAGATGTGAATTCCCGCGGAATCGGATGAGAAAAAGTGCTGACCCCCTCCCTCGAATCGAACTTTGTCAAAAGTGATGTTTTGACCAAAGTTGCTTCAGAAACATGTGAAACAAACTTCTATCAAGGTTTGGTGATGAAATTTCGCACAAAAAGTTTTGCGAAAATTTTCTTCACTATGGGTCGAACACTTAGGATTTTTTTTCGTGAAAAATGGTTTAAATTGTAGCCTACTTTGGTGACGACTATCTCAGGAATGAAAGTGAATGAAGAGCTCCGGTTTCTTTTAGTGGAAACACCGCACTTTGTTCTCTAGGATCCTACCTTTTCAGACCTGTGGAAGGTTTCGTTTCCAAATGAGAGATTGTTTAAAATCGAATTTTTGTGCATTTTCCAAGATTTTGGATAGTTTGAAAAAACGAGTTTTTTTCAACTCGGCTTTTGGTAATCGTAGAGAGTCGAGGGATGGCTTAAATGAAAGGTGAGAGCAAGAAAACGTGACTGTCAAGATTTGAAGTCAATCGGAGCTCTAGAACCGGAGATAGAAGTGTTTAAATTTTTGGATGATTGAGATTACGTCATCAGCTGACCGCCACAAACTATATAAGCTGGGAACCGAATGAGAAATTTCATTAAGACGAGAGAGATTGTCAAAGGTAGGTCGTCTCTCCGGAGCTCCGATGATAGCATCGGAAATTCCAAATTTCAGGTTTTCATAGGAAACCGACTTAGAAAATTTCATTGCTGATATCAGCTAAGGCGTCAGACTTATAGGTTAGCCAGGAGATGACCTTAGTCTCCAGGCCATAAAAGACTCCAAAACTTTAAAGGCTTGTAACTTTGCTTCTACAACTCCTTTTTACTTGATTCAAAAAATGTTCGATGGCTATTGATCAGACCTATGCTTACAGACTACTACTTATAAAATTTCATAAGTAGTACTAAATGCTGAAAAATTTAAATTTGCTTTTTGTTGATGTTTTATAAGGTTTTCAAACCTTCCGATTTCAATGAAGGCATGTATAAGTGTGTACGAGCCAGTCTTCTCATGTCTTTACATTATACAAGCGGCTTTTCACTGAAAGCGAGCATGGTACGGAGAGTTTCGCTGTAACATTCCAATGACAGGGTGTTCCTTCGGGACGGCGGATGATGTCGTAGTGATAAGTGTGGCAAGGGAGTGTGTCATATTTTAGACCGAAACCTCTGGGGCAACTCATGTTGGGCATTTGACACAGTTCTCAACGTAGCAATTTGAACGCCAATCGGCTGAGTCTTACCTATCTTGTCATGGGTGGCTACTAAACATCTCCATTGCAAAACGCTTGTGAATCACGGCTTGCTATCCCTCTCCACGGCTTGCCATCAAGCTGATCAAAGCAACGGCTTGGGATGTTTCCTCTTGTAAATAACTCCACCGGTTTTCATGTCAAAATCGGGACCCGGATACCAACACAGTGATATGACGCACGCTCTGTCCGCGGGAGGTTGGATTTTAGGGCCGAGACCTTGGAGTCGGGATAAGATCCCCTCTGAGTAATGCCTGTAACGGATTCAAGAGCTTAACATCTAAAGGGTTGCTGGCTTGCCATCAGGCCGATCAAATGGCCAGTCTTGGTCGAAGGAGAGTGCCTCTTGTCATCAATCGTTTGCCTTTGTGATAGCACTGGGCAACAGTCATGGGAGTTGGTAACTCGCCTCTTGACGTCAATCGTTTGCCTTTGTCACAGCCCTGGGCAACAGACGTAGCAGTCTTTGTGTTGGGAGTTGGTTACTGAAAGTACGGTGACTGCCAATGCCCACATTTGGTAAAACCGCTGTTGTCATGTCAAACGAATGGTCAGATAAGGAAGGTCTGAATCATGGGCTTTTGGCTCCTACGCTCAACCCACACACACTCGTAGAGGATTTACCAAACACAGATCTCAGACCAACGCCACCACATCAAATTCATTTACTCACACCCCTTCAAGGATATCCTCCCGAACCATGTGCTCAAAAACCTACAATCCGAAAAAACAACAAACAACCCACATTACAAATAACCAGCAACACATTAATTCCATCAATGTCCCCACAGACAAAATCTAGCTCGGAAAATCCTCGCGTTTCACCTCACACAAACGGCATTATCTCAAACACATGCATCCCCAACAGATCACCTCAAAACAGCACAAGACCGCACTTCTCGCTATCACACTACAGACACATCACAAGCCCCCTTCCCCCAACGCAAGAAATCATCATCGCCAAAAAGACACAATAAACCCAGCCGACAACACCATCCAACAAGGTAAACACTAGCCAACCCACCAGATCCACACAGCCACCGCACTAATCAATCTACCACGTCAAACAAGTAAATCGTAAATACAACACCCCGAATCCAACTCCCTCATTCGCACTTCTACGTAAATCACAGACTCTACCCACCTCCCCGCGACGTGACTCCAAACGTACAGAAACAAACCATCCACCAACCTACTTGTGGGTCATTTCACATTTACTACGAAGATACACAATCCTCCGAGTCTCATAGTGGCTTCATAACTGGCATAAACCCGTTAGCATCTCTTTCCATAGTCAATTCAGGTCATGGAGCAAACCGCCAACCGCCCATCATAAGCACGCCTACACAAACCGCGCCAAAAAGCCAAGCAAATCTATATTGGAAGGTAGATTGATCGAGCTGAAAGGGCTGAGATGTGTGTCTACACTCCAAAGAAGGAATGGATCCTCGGAGCAAGTGCCAAGCACTTCTACCAGTGCGGTTTAAGCGTGTGAGCCGATTGATGCAATCACTGGTTAGGAGAGGTTGACAAATAGCTCATCAGCGGCGCATCGGCCAGTCCCCGTCCAAGTTAGAAGATTGTTCATTTTATAAACATAGAGATCAACTTTCATACCAAACCAACAACATTCATTATCATCACCCTTCGTCGGGAAACGCCCCATGAGCCCTCTTAAGGGCTACCTTCTAATGCAGCTAAAGCAGTCCCAAGCCCGCCACATATCTTCGGATATGGAATGGAGAGGGTAAGAATAAATGATGAAATGGGAGGCCACCATTGCACCACATGCAACACACCAGACTTCCCTCTTCGTTAAGATGACGTTCAATCTCTTATCATGAAAATTGTTGACAGCCAACGCAGGGTCAGGGAGAATGAATCGCTATGTCATACCACACATCATAAGTCCTAAAGTTCATCATCCAGGGCTCAGGTTTCCCACGACAAGATATAAGGAGGTAGCACTTTATAGAAATTCACTTTTCGCTGAGCATTGTTGCAGTGTAGTGATCCTGCATCATGAGTGAGACAGAAGCTGAATTAATGATTCGTCAAAAGAAAGAAAAGAACACAATCATGGAGTTGTCAGAAAGGTACTACTCCATGGCAATCAAGACAGGCGATCCAAGGAAGATTACCGATTGTCCTAGACACGCTTGACTAAGTGAAGAAAGCAACAATAGTTAGACATCAAAGGGACAATCCAACATGC